>JBAMJV010004993.1:0-143423 GCA_037951105.1 Echinarachnius parma
ATTTTATCTCTCCCCTTGTCATTTTTTGCAGATGTCCACAAATTTACTAGATCCCTTTAATACCATATTGCAAATTCCGATTTGAAATTCCAATTAGGACTAAAATCAACAACGTATAAATTTGTGATTATATTGGTAATATTTGAACAGGGTGATCAAACACGATTAAACCTGGATATTGAAAGAACGGGAATGTGGACTTGGAGCTAACGTCAGGCCCGCACAGGCGTAAGGGCAAAGGCAGCATCCCCGCCCCCCGCCCCCCCCCCCCCCCCGCGAGTATGAAATCACTTACATAACGGGGGACAAATTGTTCACCTCATTCTCGCAAGATCGTCACATAATTAGGGGTGGAGTGGGGGTTCCGCTCATTTCCGGGCCGTAATCAGCCCATTTTAGGGAAATACCAGTTAATTATTTTTAGGGGGAAACTTGTTTATTTTTAATGAAAGGAAGCTATTATTCGGGCAAACGACGTCATGCCCCCCCCCCCCCCCCCCCCCCCCACTCCGAAAAATCCCATATGCCTTAAACTTATAGAGTGCTTGTCAGCTTTAATAGTTGTATGATGGAGCAGGCGGCATTTGTTAGGAACTAAAGTAATTGTACATGTTTTGTGAGTATTATCTGCATGATTATAGTTCCTTTCAATTCAATTTAGTCGAAGAGTGAAAGGATAAATCTTATATAACTGATCTTGTCATATTTTTGTTATCGATAGAGTTGATAAATATCCCTGTTAGCATGATTAGGATGAGCGCCATGGAAACAAACAACTTCACACAAACAAGGGACAACTTAGTATTGGTATTTCCCGAAGTGCCCCCCGATATTGTGTTGTGAGATAATGAAAAACTGACTGTCAAATTTGAAAGAACATACAATTTTAGTGACAGAATAAATTTTATTTGATCAAAATCGGTTCAGAAACGGCTGAAATATCCATAAGTATATATGTTTTTATTCAAAAGATTCTTCACCCGGCAATCACCGGGGGGATATTTAGACTTTTTAGAAAAAACATTAAAAATGCTTAAAGACTATACTTGGAAACAAATCTGAATATGTTTTTAAAAGTCGTTGATGATATCTGTATTAAATCATTATTTTAACAAAACATTAAATGCACAATTTGTATGAAAAATGGCTAAAACCAGTGATTTTTTTTTTAATAGTGCCCTCTTGATTTGTAACGGCTCTTTTTGTAATGATAACAGGGTTTTACTTATCGTTTGTAATTGTGTATACTTTTCGAGCATGGTGAAATTATAACTATTACTTTGTACCGTAATGGTGCAGGTTTTGGTTACTAAAGTTAAGTTTGACCAATACGGTACTCAACTATCCCAGACAGAGCCGACTCGACCCGATACGACTGGTTTTCAGTCGGATTGGCTCTGTCTGCGCCTTTTGCCAAGTGAAAAGTGGCGCAGCTATACTGAGTGGGGCGGTGGGGGAAGGGGAGCATGGGGTCACGTACCCCATCCCCCTCCATAATAAGACAATACACATAAGGGGACAATCCTTGAAAAGTATAAAGAAAGGCAAGAGTGTGCCCCATCCGAACAAAATACAAAAACATGAGTGCCCACCCTCCCCCCTCCCAATTAATCCGACCATGCTACGCCACTAGTATTTTACAATAACTGATTTACATGAATTTAATACACTGCACCACCCAAATCATACATTTCATTTCTCGTGAACCATTGAAGTGTCAAAATGCACGTTGTATGGAGCTATTATAGCTAGCTAGCTAGGTGGCGTCAAAGCTGGTTGCACAATTACAAAGATCAAAAGCTCGCAATTGAGTACTCCACTCGTCGTTGTAGACCTTATATACCTCAGCACTAAAAGGGGTGTGTGTATGATGTGTGTGTTTTTTATTTGCTTGCTTCACCGTATTTAATTACATGGCGGTACTTTATGTACATTGAACTGCATATCTGAATTGGAAATAGAGCTTTTTTAGTAACACTATCGGGATTCGGTTTCCAGTTTTTAACCTGTAGTGTAATAGGTATATTTCCAATTGCTAACTCACACCATTGATAAATTTATATTTCCTCTTGAAGTACCGGTACGCTGCCTCAGTATAATATTGGACACCGAGTCGTAGTACATACACATTAGATTTTGCAATCATATGATATAGCGTTATTGACTATTTTCATTCATATCGCGGATCATATAGTTACCAGCACGTTTCAGCGAACACAATAAATTCACCTGCAACGTGGCAATTACATAGATAGATAAGTCAGAACACCGCGTTCAGCTGATCGTGTCACTATATGATTGACGACTGTTCTATGGTTCGTGTTTCCCATCACAGCAATACACTTACTGCAATATATACAATATATTCGTATATAATTATTTGACCAACATTACTGTCATTATTAGACGATATCGCTCAAGATGGTGCAGACGACGTCAAGTTCGCGATCCCCTTTTTCTTCTCCATGCTGGTGATCTCCTTCCTGGCGCCCAAGTGCTGGATCCTGCCACAAGGACAACAGCTACCTGATGCAGCAGTACGACATGCTCTTCAACGAGAACGAGGACATGAAGAACTCGATCAAGGGACTGGAGGACGAGAAGGCGGCGGCCAATCAGCTCAAGGATAAGGCGAGGGCGAGATCGTCAAGCAGAAGGAGGAGGTGGAGAAGGGGAAGAAAGCGGCGGAGGACGGCAAGAAGGCGGCGGAAGACGCCAAGAACAAGGCGGAGGAAGCCAAGAAGGCGGCGGAACAAGCCAAGACCGCGGCCGAAGAAGCCAAGAAGGGGGCGGAGGAGGCGAAGAAAAAAGCGGAGGAGGAAAAGAAAGCGGCTGAAGCTAAACTGGTTGACTTACAGGTAGGCCTCTCCCGTTTATCACAAACAACTACCTATATGCACATGTAATTCCTATAAGATATTGATATTATCAGCACTTATCATGCATTTTGGATTAATTTGGATGCATGGTCGTAGCTTCTCCATCATTACAAAATGTAGTTAATAGTGTTTTTGCATTGCCAACTTTATCTGCAACCCTATCATAACCGCTAACATTATTAGCTTTTCATAATTATGCATCTAAATCACCATCCCCAAAACTATAATTTTACCATCATCGATCCCAATTATCATACACATTCACCATGGTCATTAAACATCATCATCATCATCATCATAGGTATTAGTTTAAACTGCATCGAAGCGTGTACATATTCTTTTTTTGCTAGTATAATATTATCATTATCTTCATTATCATCATCTTCATCATCATCATCGTCATCGTCATTATTATCATCATCGTCAGTATCACCGCCACCCCTACCCACCTACCATCACCGTCGTCTTCGCAATCACCCATCATACTATGCACCACATTATAGCAATACATCATCATCATCATCATCCACATCATCATCATCATTATCATCATCATCATCATTATTGTGACCAACATCATCATCGTAATCTATAATTTGCGTTATTATTTCATAATCTAAATCAATATACAATCAGTCTGCTACATTGTTATTATTGTAATCAAAATAATTGTAATATTGGTAATTATACGTAAATGAGAATCATTAAAGAAAACTGGGCTCACATGAAATTGAACATGAAACCTCCGGATTGCAGGAGTGGTTCTCTAACCACTGCGCCCAGTGGTATAGCTACGGGATGGGGTGGCACAGGAGAAGAAGAACAAAATAAGGTGTGCCCTCTCCCCCAAATGTCCGGGTGCCTCACAATCAGTCCGACCACGCTACGTCACTGACTGAACCCTATTATTATTATTCATTTTATCAGAAACGCTTCTCAATGTTCGTTCTATAGTCAAAATATGAATTTAAATCAACCGGACACAAGCCCGAAATGCAAGGGATTACAACTTTCCTTTATTTTCTTGTTTTCTGTTAAGTTAACCCCACCGGTTTGAATTCAAGAACTATAAAACATTTAATATTAACTGCAATATGCCGATATGTATCATTTCATACTAAGTCTTTTACTCAACTTTTATCATATTCCCGGATCATATTATGACATTTTGATGACAGTATTTTGTAGATGATTTATACAAAATGATTATTTGCATTCACTTACAGAAACAACTCGACGAAGCCAAGAATGCCCTAGCGCCGGCTGCGAAAAAGGAAGAAGCACCGGCTGCGAAAAAGGAAGAAGCACCGGCTGCGAAAAAGGAAGAAGCACCAGCGCCGGCAAGAAGACGTTTATTATGGAAACACGTCTCGAGGAATTCTTAGTGGTATAGGCCTATTTTTTTTAATTTCTACAAAGCAATTGCCTTGGTAACTTAAAGCCCTCCACACAAAGAGCCGACTCGGACTCGACCCGAGTCGACTGGTTTTCAGTCAGGCTAGAGTCGGTTTCGCTCAGTTGTAGCCGATTCAACATGTTGAATCGGCCTCGAATGATCTCCGACTGGCTCGTGACCGGCAAAACAGAAGTCCTAAGGCAACGTATACTGAGCTGAACCGACTGAAAACCAGTCGGATCGGGTCGTGTCGGCTCTGTGTCCGGAGGGCTGTCGCTCGGTCTATATCCATTCATTAATTTGGTCGACTCCCATTTTGTTTACTAGCAAATTCAAAATGTCTAGCGGCTTAGGATAAACATTACGGATTAGAATCATGATGACATTTTAGTTAGGGTTTGAGTTACAGTTAAGTTTAGGGTTGGAGACTGTTTAGGGTCAAGTTTGAGTTCAGGAAAAAGGAAAATGTTAGGGATCATGACGTAGACCAATGGATGTAGATCAAGCGACCATATAAGTCATTATACAGGGTGGCCCAGAAAGGATGCAACACCTACGATCGTTAATTTCATCAACACCATCGACCAAATGTCATTGTTTTTGCTACTTTTTCGTCTCCAGCGATCCTCGGAACACTGAGACATTCTCGCCCCACGGCCTGCCGTAGAATTAGCTGTACATAAGAATGGCTCACATTGTCTTCCTTACAAAGGGAGAGCAGTCATGCGGTTCTTCTGTACAGCTAATTCTATGGCAGACCATGGGGCAAGAATGTCTCATTGTTCAGAGGATCGATGGAGACGAATTTGGTCGATGGTGTTGATGAAATTAACGATCGTAGGTGTTGTATCCTTTCTGGGCCACCCTGTATGTTTATATCATACAACTGATTCCCTTATGCATGTTTAAATCTATACAGGGTGGCCCCAAACAAAACGGAACTGGGCACTTCCCAAAATTACCTGACATGGTGTCACTCACAGCGCCCTAACACAAAAACTACACGACCAAAATGACTGTTCTTGGTATAGTTTTTCATTGAAAAGGACACACTATCCGATGGACATAATCATTTCGTTACTATTTCGTTCCGTTTTATTGGGGCCACCCTGTATTTATAACTTCTTCATCTGATGAAGTTGAACATGTGCATTACTAGTATTTGAAAACAAATATTCGCACTCTACAATGACACGGACACAGACATGCACACCAACACATTGGGTGATTTTCAAGTATGGTGTTTGGGGTTGGTGTTAGTGTTTATTAAACACTAACACCGGCCTTAGGTGCCATATTTGAAATCCCCCAATGTCACTGTATACCATCCTAACACGAAGTCATCTCAAATATGGTGCCTAAGGCCGGTGTTAGTGTTTAATAAGCACTAACAACAAACCCAAACACCATACTTGAAATCACCCATTGTATAAATCGAATGCACTGTGTTTATCGCACAGAAAGAAAGAAATAATCATTAAACATACACACGAGCTCATGCGCAAACAAACACATTATGATTATTAGGATTATTAGGATTATTTGTTATTATCATTAATATTATTATTAGTAGTAGTAGTAGTAGTATTGTTATTATTATTGTTATTATTATTAGTAGTAGTATTAATATTATTATTATTATTATCATTATTGTTGTTATGCGTTGTAATTTTCCTAGATATTTAGGCAATGAGTGCCCAAAAAACATATTTGCCTTAGAATGTGTCGATAGACCAAGCTCTTTCGTAGTTTTAATGATATTTTATTTTCAAAATGTAATGTTATGTCAAATGAAATCTTTAATCAGGAATTTGTAAATAATGATATTATAGGCATAACAAGGCTGTCTATAATTGCATTGATTATACAATTCTCATTAGTGGCGTAGCAATGGGGAAGCACGTGAAGCACGCCAAACATATTTCAATGAAACAACTAATAAAAAAACTAAGGGGAAAATACTTTACAAAATAAAGAAATATTAATACTTGGCAACCCCCCCCCCCCCCCCCCCCCCTCCTCCAATCAGCCCGACCTCGCTACGTCACATATTCACGTATTATATATATTTTTTAATTATAATAATTATAACAAAAATTATTATGTATTAATATATTGGTATTCGATTTTGAACGGGGCTCGCATAGTGCCTATAGGATTCGTAACCAAAATACATACATTAGCCATTAGGTATAATATATCGGGATTTATCCGCACGGCTGTTATACATGTGTACATACATGTGTACATGTGTACATGTGTACATACACTGTACACACTAGTTCAGATTATATTAGCTTCCTTGAATTGTCTTTTATAATTGTATATTTTTACCATGTATTTTTAATTACGGGACCCCTTTGAAAAATCAGTTTCTGCTGAAAGGGCCGTCCCACCCATTAGTGGAAATAAATAAATTTAATAAATACAAATTCGTAAAGTAGAACCGTAAGCATTATAATATATAGATCCGTATGATATTATAGTAATATACATTAGATCCGTGAGTATTGCTGGTCACCTTTTAATACAATCATTAGTATTCATTGAATACTATTAAGGAAAGTGACTATACCGCGAAGTAGCACAAAGTGCCGAGAAGTGTTTCAAGGCACATTGCGCTGATTATTTATGCGGGGTATAGCCCAGAAAAAATACCGGAACGCCATACTTTAAATAGCATCATAACAAAACGACTGTTTTGTTTTTTCTTACTACTACATAGAGAATCCTTTACCGAGGAAAAATGATACCAAGATCAGCAATTTTGCAAATACTTAGTATAGTTTTCGTTCAGAGCGAATTTAGCGACACAATGTTGGGTTTTATCAAAATTCTTTCTCTCGCCTGTCATAGTAAAAACGAAATGTGATTTTAAACCGAAAAATGGTGTATTCATCATTGCTTCGGCAGGCGAAGACAGGCGATATTCCGGCCACAATTTTGTTGACTTTTGTTGACAAAATTTGAAACCCGATATTGTATCACTAAATTCATTCTAGAACGAAAACTACCCGATCAAAATTGCTAGTCTATTTTTATAGGTATCATTTTACTTGGTAACAGATTTCCTACATTGCAAAGCCAGTCGTTTTGTTTCCACGTTATATGAAATATGCCATGCCGGGTGTGTGTTTTTTCTGGTCCACCCTGTAGAGTACAAAGTCTGACGTCACAGGCATTCATTACCATGGATAATTGGTTGTAAACAATGTCAGGCAAGTCAGAAAGTTGTGACCAAAACATTTCATCTCGTATCATTATCATATAATATTGAGAATTATGTCTGAAATATTAGGTGCTTTTAGATTGACTAGCTACGTTTTCTATAGTTTATGTATATTCGGATGAAAGCGCAAATATTATTATGCATTCCAACCAATGACAATGAATAACCTTAAAGTTAGCCTGGGGTGTTTCACAAAGATCGTAAGTTGAACTAAACTCTAAGTTGGACTTAAACATTATGGAAAGCCCTTAGTTTCTTTGTTTTTTGTGTGTAAAAGTTCTTTTAAAAGGCATACAATGTTGAGTCAAATCATTAATATGTTTTATTATCAAGGAGATTTGATGATCTTGATGTAAAATTTATGAAAAGTCTAAAATACTTGCATTTTTGCTTTTGAATATTTGTTATTCCAAGGCTACAAATGGCTTTCCATAATTTTTAAGTCCAACTTAGCGTTAAGTTCAACTTAGGATCTTTGTGAAACACCGCCAGGATTTTCAGAGTAATTTAATTTAAAACACCTGGCCCCATAATCATGAAACCCTGATAGCTTAGTTACTTGCTAAGTGTATTTTAAATGTTCAGTTTATTGAGTAACGAACATTTTTCCTAGTCCCCAACTAGGGTTAGCTGGGTATGCCTGAGATACCCACTAAGTTAACCCTAGTAAGCAACTAAAATGTAATGTGTTTAATTCGTATGATCCATGTCATCCAAAATAGACTTAGCAAGTAAATAGCAGGCTTTCATGAATATGGGCCCAGTATATCAAATGTACAAAACAGTGACATATTATTTCCAATAGTCAGAGAGATTGGTCAAACAATTATTGTCGTTTCATTGCGGTATGAACTGAGTTGTCCATGCGCAAAATATATCATCTTCTTTTCTATACATGGCTGTACAACGTGTAACGTATTCAGTTGAAATATTGTATTCGTATGGATATAATGTACATAACCATGCTCTTTCAGTAGCACTTGCTATGAGCCTTTGTTTGATATTTTATCAATACAATGTATTGTTGATATGTATTTCTTCCACCCAGTCAATAGACAGTTTTCTACGCAAACTCATGTTAAAGTTATTCATTTTGTGTTTGCGCTTATGTAGTATATAATTGGTGAAATAACTGTATGTACTTAAATTAGTTTGCTTGTAAGTATTAAGACTACCAAATAGCAATATGTAGAAGAAGAATACGTAGCTATATTATATTCGATTTGCTGTAGCACTTTCTTTAACAATGTTTAAGAAATATTCAAGAGTAGACATTGATCAATTTGTTTGTGTTTTAAAAAGGGCGTTGCGGGATATCTTTCTTGGTTTCAAAAATGGTATTTTATATTCCAATATTTGTGTGCAGTGACCACCATCTATAGTTGGTGCCAGATTAGACGAACACATTCCATAAACGTAGTCAGGTTTTGTAGCTTCTGGGGTGTTTCAAAACTTAAATTCTAAGTTTAGCTTAATATTTTTGTGAAACACCCCACCCCCTGGTCTTGCAGTCCGGTGGTCGTAGGTGTTGTCACTGTATCAAGTGCATACCAATATAATTTAAATTCAAACATAATGGCCCGAATTCTCATCAGTGGCACAACTTTAGTCTGTGCTAAAATGACAGAAACTACCAGTAACCTGTTAAACCGTTTTGCACCTGTGAACCCATTGATGAGTGCCATTTGCCACCGGAGATATTCTAATTGTTTCCATTCATTATCCAGCCAATCCCTCTAGTTCTGCTTAGGCATCAGGACAATGGGCCGCTTTGAATGCAAGTCATAGTATACTAGTAGTCGGTCATCAGAAAAAGTGCGTCTTGGATCATCCAGGATATTACATTACTGGTGACCGGTTATACTATCGATGACATGGCAAGCGGCCCTTTGTCATAATGCGTAGGCAGAACTAGATGATTGACTGGATAATGAAAGGTAACATAAAGAATATCTCCGGTGGCAAATGGCAACTATCAATGGGTTCACAGGTGCAAAACGGTTTAACAGATTACTGGTAGTTTCTGTCATTTTGGGCATGCAGTGTGCCTCGTGGCTCTGTGGTTGATCACCGGGCTAGTAATCCGGAAGTCATGGGTTCGATTCCCAGCAAATCAACATTTTCATTGTTCGTTTTGATATTTCATTTTCATTTCATTTCATTTATTAAGATTTCCACAAATTACATTCGTAACGTACAAATCAAACAACATAGTAATATGAACATCTTATGTATACAAAATGAAATTTACATAATAATTGAAGTTATAGAATACAGAGTATACAGAAAGTACTTATAAATCAATTTAGAGTATGTCTTGTTTATATTTGAAATTTGTAAAATCATATGTGGGTGAACCTACATAAAAGCAGATGCTTGTGGTGGTAGGTCCCCAGAAAAGAAATCAGCACACATACACCAAAATACATGTGTACTCATTCACTCCACGCACGCGTATGTCTGTATGTGCCAATGAATAATAATTATTAAATAAAAGAAACATATGTCAGAAATTGTTCTGATATAAACATTATTTATGATTGTAAAATAAATTAAAATTACATACGATTTAGTGGGATACGGTAGAGGCAGCAAAAGTTTTTTCAAATAGAAAATGTTATGTCACGGTACAGCATCCTCGATAGATGTTTGTTCGTTTTTGTGTTTGTTTGTTTGTTGTTGTTTTATAAGAGGGGTATAGGGGTGGGGTCGAACACCGTTTATCATGTGCCTTTCAGTCCCATTAATATACGGCTCTGATACCTCACTGGTCCATGTCGGTTTCGTTTGTTTTTGCTTTGAACCATTTTAGATGAACAATAATTATAAGGCGAATTTTATATTGCGTTACTGAATGTACTTGTAGCTTTTCAACTCCGTTCATCCTTGTTTAGAAAGTGGAATGCCAGTGTGAAGTTATGATAGTTTCATTATGCATTCACATGTGATATGCAACAACGTTTTTCCTTTGAAACGTGGATAATATTAGATTCGCTTTTTAGGTGTGCACCAAATCAAATGAATCATAAAACTGGTTTATTAACTGTATCAGTCAGTGTTGTGCGCAATCAAGTGTCTATTCATGTGTACCAAGTACTATCACTTTATATTCTCTATTCATCTTTATAGATAAAGCTGAAATGTGTTTAAATATTGAATTTGTACCAAATACTAAATTCACATTGTATTCTTCTATTCATCTTGATTTTTTTCTACTCTTCCCTATCTGTATATTTTTGTAATAGTGAGTTTTAAATCGCATTAAATAGGCAATAACTCTGCCCCTCGCGTAATAACCGTGTGTTTTTCTTTTGTAACATAATACGGATGATAATGATAATAATATCAACAACAGTTGTTGATGTTATTATTATCATTATCGTTCTTATTATTATTGTTGTTGTTGTTGTATCAGGGAGATCAGTATATGGCGAATAGTGTGGCCGGACTGACTGGGGCGTGGCGGGGGGGGGGGGGGGGGGGGGGGGGGAGCGGGGCGGATGGGGGCAAGGGGCAAGCTAATGTAAATTCTGTATTTCTCTAAGAATTTTCTCCTTGTATTTTATTGGTTTAGCAAAATATTGTTTTGACACATACACATGCACAAACACCAACAAAGAAACACGCCCGTAAAGAAGCACACACATATACACACATACAAATATACCCACGCGTACACACGTACAAATATATTATACACACGCCAGAACACGCACACACACACACACACACACACACACACTCTCACATACACACACTCTCACATACACACACACGCACAAAACACGTTCAGGTGAGGAACGATTTCTGCCCATGTTCATTAAACATTTTTGTTGGCACAAATGCAGTTTCCACCATCAAAATAATTTCACAAATTTATTATTAGACATAATTCTTATCGGGAAAGGATTTTCAAGTTTGATTAAAATTGATTTATTAATCTGAGATTCAAAAATGCCAAATTTATACACTTTTGTCTGTATGGACAACATACATGTACAGATTCCCGAGATGGTGAAAGTATGTCGGGAGAAACTTCATGATTTGGAATTATAGTCGTGAAACAAGGAATACAATTCATAATAAAAAGCTACCGTTGAGTATTGGTATTTCCCGAAGTGCCCCCCGATATTTTTTTTGTGAGATAATGATAAACTGACTGTCAAATATGAAAGAGCATACAATTTTAATGACAAAATAAACTTTATTTAGTCAAAATCGGTTCAGAAACGGATGAAATATCCATAAGTATATGTTTATCCAAAAGATTCTTCCCCGGCAATCACAGGAGGATATCAGACTTTTTAGAAAGAAAAAAAAAATGCTTTACAAAGACTACTTGGAAACAAATCTGAATAGGATTTTAAAAAGTCGTTGATGATATCTCTATATTGCATCATTATTTTAACAAAACATTAAATGCACAATTTTGTATGGCTAAAACCAGTGATTTTTTTTAAATAGCGCCCACTTGAGTTGTAACGTGTTTTTTAAAATGATAACAGGAGTTTTACTTAGTCGTTTGTAATTGTGTATACTTTTCGAGCATGGTGAAATTATAACTATTACTTTGTACCGTAATGGTGCAGGTTTTGGTTACTAAAGTTAAGTTTGACCAATACTCAACTATCCCTTTAATATTTGTAATAATAATAAGCTGCACAATATAATTATAAATATTTAATTATCACATCTCTGTAAAATCTCTTTAAAAATAAGTTACATTCTTAGGACGGAGCTATACAACTATTGATATGTACATTTCGAATGTTTGTATTCGGGAAAATTAAGATTATAAAAAGGAATGAACTTTTAGAATTGTTAATTTATGAATTGGATCATTTACAAGCTATACTCTTCATCGTATATAGTATATGGAGTAAGATGGCTGACAAGATAAGTAGATACAAGTTTCATAGCGTATATTGGTGGTATACTTGTTTGGAAATGATTATATTCCATTATAATTAGATGGTTCAAAGTCAGATGCCAAGGTGATAACACAATAAATAGCTCTAGCGATAAAAATGTCATCATAATATAATACATGTCAAGGTGATAAAACAAAACTTGCAAATAAATAATACTAAGTAGTTTGGCGTCAGAAGCAAATAGAAAATAATGACATATAGTTTTAAAAGCCAAGTCGTACGCGACGATCGGGAAATAAATATGATAGCGAACATACCCGTAAATAATCAAACTTTGTTCTTTCATGAGTCGGTAGTTAGATTGCACCTATTATATTTCATTTCCTCTCGGCAAGTTCCCGAGTTGACAAAGTGGCGACCCAACGTACACAGCGTACTTGGATGACATGGCATTCGCGTAGAAAGACGAAACCTCATCTGTGGTCGACGTGGAATAAACGGGATGACCTTTCCCCGAATGACCGTCCGCCGCGATGACGCCATGATGATGACGACGACGATGATGGTGAATAAGTGCATCGTCGTCGCGTTGATGAATTCGATCCGTGGTCGGACACGCTGCCCGCCATCTGGTAGTGATGCTGGAGCAACGATGCGTAGTCGTAGTAACCGGCTGGCATCATCTGCAGCTGTGACTGATGGTGATCTGTCATCAAGTGTTGATTCGGCGTCCGAGATGAAAGTGATGATGAAAATGCTGACGACGACAACGACGATGACGAAGATAGTGATGATGAAGCGGATGTTGATTTGGGGTTTTTGACTCGACTGCTCTTCGAAAGGAATTCGATGGACATAAAAGGGGAAATAGCAGGTGCTTTCTCGTCGCTATCGCCGAGACCTTTGTGTTTACCTTCCCTTTCATGCACAACACGTTCATCACTATCACCATCACGGTCGGTGTGACCATGAGGTTTCTGCCATGACTGCGCCGGCTCGGAAGTATGAGGGTTCGAAGCCCCGCCGAAGTACTGCTGGTCGGCGGGGTGGATCCCGGTGGCCAGTCGATGGATGGGACTGAGTCGATCGACAGGTGATTTACTTCCCGAGCGCTCCGTACGACGTTCCCTTGCTCGGCGGTTCTGGAACCACACCTAAAATACAACGAGAACAATACAAACAATTATCAAATTGAAATTATGTATGAAAGTAAACAACTATACAAGGACAACAACAAACAACAAAATATAACAATTTAGTATAATTGAATACAAGTATGATGTAGTGTGCAAACAAAGCCATGAACAGTTCTTCCCCATGCATGATATACGATACCACCATTAATGTATGAAGATAAATGAATAAATTAATTAATATTAATATTAATATATTTGGTATATTATCTATAATTATGATAATTGTGTTCTAAATCTATATTATAATAAACATAGAGTTTGGAACCGAAAAACTTATTTTCCATGAACCATGATATACGATCATTATTGACGAAAAATGTACGCTTCCTTATTGGCAAAATTGTCTACAAGACTCCCAAAAGTCCCAAGATTATATTAGAAGCGTTATTATTCAGATTATCATTTACCTGTACTCGGGCTTCGCTGAGGTCCACCGCATCGGCCAGCGCCTCTCTCGAGTTGATGTCCGGGTACTTGTTGGTCCGGAAGGCTTGCTCCAGACTGTCCAGTTGCAGCTTGGTGTAGATAGTGCGGCTGCGGCGCCTACGATGCCTCAGCGGAATTGCGCCGGGGTCCGCCCCAGGAGCTAGCGCTGCGCCCATGGCGTCATACTCCGACGCCATCGTCGCTGCGGCGCCATGGGCATGTGCATAGAGCGTATGTGTGACCACGTGATCTCGTAGGACCAGCTGATCGTGCGCGGCGGGTTGTGGCTGCGCCATCACGCCCATCAAGTGGCAGGGGACGGTGGAGTCTGGCGATTGGCGGTAAGCTGCCGTACTCGGGTTATCATCTATAAGGAGAGACATTTAAATCAGGCGTTATCACAGTGACGGGTGAGCATTGGCCCTGCTCAAGCTTTTTTGTCAAATCATGTAAGCTGTATATTGAATCAACCCTGAAGCATTTTACATTTTCGAGAAATCCTCGAAAGACACAGTTTATTTCCACGTTATATAAAAGTAGGCTACTGATAAATAAAGAAGATACAACTTTCCAGCATAATCATTAGCACTCATGAACAATATAGTATTTTGTGTGTTTACATAATAATTACGTAATAATGCGTGTTGCACTCTTTTTTTTCTTCAAAATGATAGTTTATCAAAATCTTTATCCGCATAACAAAATCACAACAGAAGAAAGAGGATGCCTAATTTGAACTACAGTACGTATACTAAAGTTATGGAAGTCATGGGCCCCGTTGCAGAAAGAGAAACAAATCGAATGTAATTTACAATCAATTGTAAGTCAGAAAATGTGCGCATCTCTACCAATCAGATTGATTTTACTTTTAAATACACTATAATAGACAATTCCGTTTTTTTTTTAGAAAAGTCTGGCTTAATTTTGAAATACAACGTTTTAACAAAACAGATTTTAAAAAAATAAATAAAATCTGAAAACATTCTTACCTTGGCGCAAAGGGACCTTGTCCTGTCCCTGTTCTCCAAGAGTCTCTCGGACTATCGTCATGACTGGTTCGTGATGAGTGAACTCGTCGGCAGCTGGAAACATTTCTTGCAACAACCGTTTTCTAGTCTGATGCAGGGTGGAGTGTAGTAATTATGTCCCAATCTTCTGGTCGTTCTGGTCTTCTCAAGAGCAGAATTCAAAGTTTGTTTGAAAAGTATATATACACGCGAAACACAAAATAGAAAAGTCTTTTTTTTTAAAGTAGAGGAAAGCTGGAAGGATGCTGCCCTCTTGTCCGCACGAAGTCTCAGGACACAAGTGGCATCTTTGCTGCTTATTTAGGATCCTCTTATAGTTCCAACGCGGAACCAACACAACCCCTATACGATGTAGACCTATTAGGTATACCCTTACTCACGAGGACCGGTATCCCTTTTGGTCTCTTTGTTCCTAGCCGCTCCTGGAAGAATTAATTGGATCATCCTCTTGAGACGCTGTTCCAGAACAAATCACAACACAATAGAGAGTCGATGACGCGGTTAATGATTATATACCTGCCTCAAAGGAACTAAGCAATATACTGGATAATAATGTAGGGGTAATACGGAGTTCCGTATGGATACCAGTTACCACATACAGCGGCCAGGGGTGCAGAACCCTTTGAAGGGGGCGCACGCGCACCCATTGTCTGTTTGTTTGGTGTGATCTTTCTCGGTAGCGATTAACCCTTGTCTACACAGTGATTCACACGGTCCGGGCCTTTCCCACGAAGAGCCGATAACTGCATTAATTGTCTTGTAATCCGCAATTAACCGGCTACTCTAAAAAGGAGATCTGCCTTATCTAGACTATAGGACTAAAATGTGTACCCACGGTCATACGATACCCTTGATTGGGAGGAATGCAGGTAGGCTATAAATCTAGTTATGGCCCATTGATATCAAACGCGGCCGCTTTCTGTTAGCGCTCTATTTCCATTTATATAGTTTTAACGATGTCAGTTAATTTGTTTATCTGGTCACATCAGAAAAATGTCATGAAAAAAAAAACGTTTTGATCTTGAGTGTGGAGGTTAATGATCTCAAGTTCGATGCAATATATACATGTATATCATTCGGAGGCAACTTGTAAGGAGAGAAATCCGAGCAATAGAAACAAAACACCGTGATATTTTATTATATAATATCTGAATATTTGAATTTGTTTTGTCTTTACACGAATAGTGCATTTTGCCAGTATTACTCAAGTTCAGATTGAAAATATGTTTTGCTGTATATTTTTACTTGCGCAATTAAGTTATGAAATGGTAAATAACGTATATGGATAGTAACAGTATTGGTGGTGTTTGTCAAACAGAATTTTAGTAACAATAACACCTATATATAAGTTATCGTTAAAACATCAATAAATTAATGATGTGTGAATGGTAGAAAAATAATGATACCTATAAACGGGTATTAGTTACGGAGCTGTTTTCGTTCAAAAAAGCAGCCGTTATACAAAAAAGGGAGCACTCCAGAATTTTTTTTTTTTAACCATTCTGATCATTTTTAATGTGAATGTGATATTTGGTTGAAATAATTATTGAATACAGAGATCCTAAAAAAAAATTCAAAGCCACGCGTTGGTATATTAAAAAAAAAAAACAGTGTAGGAATTAAGAATAAAATGTTGATAGTTGTACCCAAAATTTATTCTAATCGGATATATATATATATATGGATATTTCATTTATATATTTCTGAACCAATTTTGTTTAAACAAAGTTTATTCTGTCTTTAAAACTACGTTTTCTTCTTCAAATTTACACTCAGCGTGTCATCATTATGCCACCGTGGGAATTATAGCCCTATGTTTTCATTGATTTAAACAATTTCGTTCGGTATTTCCTCATTGTAATACATGCAATGCATGCTTGCTGTATTTTGTGCAGGGGGTTTGGTGGGTTTGAATACCGTACACCATCATAATGCAACTATATATTGTTATGAACAAACAAAGAATACTGAAAAGGTCAAAAAAGGTGTAAACTGATGGTACTGACCTCATCCTGACGCTTCCGTTTCTCATTTCCCACGTCTAATTTCAATGTTCAAGGTTCAATTTTAATTTCATTTTCAGTAAGACAAATTTGACTTTATCGATATAACACTTTTAAAACTGCTGGGCAATCAATTTGCTCTAGTTAATTTAAAACATAACTCTGTTTATCGTCGCATTTCAATTTATTTTCATACTTGTATGCAATATTAAGCAATAATTGCTTATATATTAGGGTTATACATTCTTCATTCAGTATATGTTTCTAATGTTTCACAATGTTTTTATATATATTTATAATTGTCACATATTTCTTTCATTATATCATTTTTATAATTTCAAAATTCGTTTAATGTTTTATTTCAATGTTCCTCAATCATTTGTTGTATAATATTAGATTAATATTACATGATATGCAAAGGAATACAGAATTATAAATAAAATGCTATTTAGGTCTAAATCAACTCCAATTTACAGTAGAATGAAAATGATGACATCACAAGATGATTCACAAACCGATTATTAAATGCGAAGAATCCGTTTAAATATTAAACACGAACAACTCCATTAATCTATATAGCTACTTCAGTTGTATTGATCAGTAATTTGCCATAAATAAAAGCAATTGAAATACAAAGTTGTTCATCAATAAAACATGCCTAATCCCCTTTTAACAATTTAATAATTGACCCTAATACTATAACCACACAAGCAATAACTGTACAAAACAAACAAATATACACATGTATAGTAAACATGTTGTAGCTTATCAGTGCATTTGCTGGCGATAACAAATTTAATCAGACTGAAAATAACTGAATCTAGACCATTATGATGACATCTATATCGACGAAGTGTTTCACTACGTCTTATAACAATATAATAATATCTAATGTATGATGCATACCCTGTTTTGTATTGATGGTTCTTATTATTTTCATGTAGGTTGTGATGGCTTATGTCGCAAAATACAACCGAGTTGACCATTCCAATATCATTGTTATCATTTTGGGGCATGTGGTATTTTGGGGTGAGTCATTCTATCCAAAAAGAAAATGTCGGAAGCATATATATATATATATAATGTAGATTGGTCTTATATCATTGCTTATTTGGGGGCACGTGAATTATTGGAGGCACACCTTATGTATTTCTTTATATTTCTCACATTCCCCCCCCCCCCTTATGTTTGTTATTGTTTTCATCAAATTATTGGGGCCCATCTTTCTGTTATTTTTATCAGAATATATATACATAAAATTTAAATTTGTGTCGATTAGTCTAAGTACAAAATGGGATAAAATGTTCTGTAACATTGTTGTAACTGAGACTACCAAAAATGCAATGTTGTTTTGCCATGCACTTATATACAATCGTCATAATGTCGAATATATATTATTAACACTATGCACCTCACCTGATATATGAAGAAAAAAACATCGTAGGCCTAAATGACTTTCTAAGATAAACATTTTGCCAGAAAATAGCCCCAAGTTTAATTGCATTAAATCGCTGCAATAATATAATGCATATTGAGGACTATACAATAAATCATGCACTACATGATGAACATAAGACAGCTCCCCCATGCACCCTCGCCACTCCAAATTACCCCAGTATATCTTAACTTCCGGGCAGCTATATACATGTACTTCCGGTAATGTTTGTTTTGAAGTAATTAAGGACATCGGTCATAGAAACACGTTAATTCGATGGAATTCGTATCCGTCTCAGAGGAAGAATTTCTGAATAAAGAGAAAGGAAGGTACCGTCTGCGTATAGGTGCTAATTAAACATTATTATGAAGTACTAATTTATTTAAATCACATAAACGACAGACTCAAATTAACGCAGCCGTAGTTAGATCTACACTACGCCAGAATTACATTGTTTTGACGCCACTGGAATTGGACATGACAATAAAAGGTCTCGAGACCACTTTTTAGCGGTCATGACCATCATAATCAATGTTCTCGGCGGCCCCTGAAGACGCAATTATAATAAGCAATGGTTTCGGTCTCGAGCTCAAAAATTTTCAACGGAATTCCGGTCTCGATTTCGAAAAATGTCTACAGACCCCCCCCCCCCCCCCCCCCCCCCCCACCGCTTATACGACTGTCTCGATCGGTCTCGGTCTTGAACATTTTTTAATGATCTCGGTCTCGGCTGCGAACAATTTCGACGGATATCCGGTCTCGGCTTCAAAGAATCCTACGGACACCGCCCCCCCCCCCCCCCCCTCGGTTTCGAAAATTATTGACAGACACCCCCCCCCCCAGGAAAATATTTTTACCGACACCCCCAGCCCCCCCCCCCCCCCCCCCTCGAAAAATGTTGGTTGACGAAACAAAATTGTAGATTATATTTTCAAGTATTTTCGGTATATGCCTAATTTTCTATTTTTTGCCTCTTCCTAGGACTAATTGGCATTAATGACTCAAGACCAGCCTGGGGTACAGTCCGTCGGACTGATTGGGGGGGGGGGGGGGGGGGGGGGGGGGCACGCACAATTATTGGAGGGCACACCTTATGTATTTCTTTGTTTCAGTAAAAAAAAAAGTCCCCTAGGCTTATGTGTCCTATTGTTTTTTTATTGGACCCCCTCCCCCCCCCCCCCCCCCCCCGTGAATTTTGATGCCACCATCCTAATATATATTATTAATTCATTTTGGTAAGTCTTGCTTCTTCTTTTTCTTATAGAACTTCTTGTTCTAAAGATAACTTATGGTGTGACATCAATTGCAATGTTAGCAGACCAATATACTAATTCGTTGTCGCTAATCATCTAGGTGAGCTCGTTACTCTTTTTCGAGATGGAGACAATGTTCTCTGGCGTGCATTTAGATGTGACTGTCTTGTTATCATCCTGTCCGAGGGACAGGGCCTGTGTTTTCAATCGCCTCTTATAAGTTATAGTGCCATGTCTGACCCTGTTGGCCGGAATGTCTCTATACATTTAACAAATATATTCGAAAGTATATAATGTTTTATTTTTATAGACACTAAGCCTAGATCTATATATTAGACTCAAATACAGTATTCGTGGTAACAACTTTATACCCGTATAAAGTTATATCTATAGAACATGCTGAACTAGTCCGGGAGCCAGGACCAGCAAAACAAAAAATCGTGCAACACCCCCGGGGGGGGGGGGGGGCACTCATGTATAATGTAAGACGGGTATGTGCCGCTTAAAAGAACCCCGTTTTCACACCCGATTGCCGCTCTAAAGATACCCGATTTTCAAAAATTGCCGCTCCATAGACCCCCGGAATGACTTGGCTAGGTAGTGGAGGAGCGCCAAGTCCATTATTCTTCTTCTAGGGTTTTGAGGGTTTCCGTAGGTCTTTGGTAGCTCTAAGTCTATGCATTTTGTAGTTTTAGTCTGCTCCTTAGACCCCTTAACTCCCGTTTCACTGTTTTTGTAGCTCCAAAGACCATATATTTTGTGCTTGTAGTCAGCTCTTAAGACCCCCATTTCAGAGTTCCGTGCGGCACACCCCCGTAAAAAAATAATTCGAGTTATTTGTTATGTATTGTTACATGTATATGGGATGAAAATTGTTGGATAATGGTCAATGATTTATTCCATTGAAAAAAACAATAAAAAAACAAAAGTCGAAAAAAAAGAAAAAGAAATACATAAGAAATTCAAAAAACAAAGAAATACATTTTATAAGGAAAATTTGGTTGTCGCAATTTGTAATGTTGCAAACCTGTTAATTGAGTCATACAAAATTAGTAGGCCTATATATTCTGAGCCATATTTAGTGATTTACAGACAAAAAGGGGATTTTTTTCATACATTTGCATACTTAATTGATAGAATAGTGATGCTACCAGAAATCAATTGTACATCAGGGCTAGAATTGTTCCAGAGACACCCCCAGATACCCTAGTAAAGTGACAAACTAAATCTGTGGTGGGTCTAGGCCTCTTCTGAAAATAATATGGCTCCCGGACTAAACCATCCATGTGCTGAACGCACGAACGGGCGTACTCGAACTAGGAAAACGAGGAAAGTTGCACAGCGCCATCTTTAGGCATTAGACGCCCAGTCTCTGTATAAAACGTATGGTGAATATGGCGACTGTTTACCTGGCTGGCTGAAGTTACAGGGAAATGCATTGTCGATGCCGCTGGTGAGTTTCACGCCTCTACTTTTTACCGCAGCATAATACTTCAACTATAAATTAAACATCACAGATACCATAGACCATTTGAGTAAATGTGTTGTTTCGTTTGTGGCATTGTTTTTCATGTTTTAATCAGTGTGTTTGATTCATGATTTCTTAGACTTGGGACTCGAGCTCGAGTTGGTTGATAATCAGCTGAGCATGACTACCGCACTGCACTGCCGGGTATGATTGCAGCACAGTGCAGTGCAAGCCATGGCCTGGTTCGTTCTGGGCATGGTAATGTATGGGAATGCAATGACATGTTCAACTATCCAAAATGAGCTGAGTGGGTGTGTAATTGTGACTGTGCTGTTTATGCCAGACTCAAGAGTCTATTCATGATAATTATAATGATATGCCTTGCCATCAGTGACACTGTTCATGATTACAAAATGACTGGTGGTATACAATTTACAAGCAAGTTTTTCATTAATTTATTAATTAAAACATGCATTTCATGGCATGCACATCCTCTCTTATTTTTCAATATAACATGATAAATGATGTTGTAATCATTAATACTACACTCTTTACAAAATGTTTCATTAATTGTGTTTAAAGATATGCTTCACTAGGCTACTGGTCGAGGTTTGTAAATTTGCAAGTTAACAATCATGACACTGACAGAAATATTGTTGGAAAACTATATTATTATTAATATTAGTTAGCGGACTAGCCCAGTCAGTTCCGTTGGCTCACTGCATGATTGAATGCGTCGACCGGCCGCCGCCGTATCATGTGTGATTCAATGGCAATGCCTGAGCATTGCCTATTCTTGCGACAAGGACAAATTAATAAATTTTAAAATCAAAATTTGACAAGAATGCAAGCACTTGAAAGTTAGACTTAGAGGAAAGTTAAATTCTTATTCAGATGTCCTGACTAATCACTAAGTAAGTTAACTCACACATGGATTCAAAACCAAGCGAAAACCTCACAACTAAATTTTCAGAAAGAAGCAATACTCATGTACGTATATATCTTTAAATCTCTGCAATATCAAAATGATATCATGGATCAAATTATGTGAAGATGCATGCTCAGTCATAGCTGCGCACTGTCCATGGATTGTGTAGGAGCGCAGTCATAATACAAGGCTGATTTATTTAGTTTTAGGCCGTCTGAGCATTTCAGTGCAGAGGTGTAATTCAGCAGATCTACCCGAATGCAAACAATGGGAGATATTAATAGGGATTTGATGTTTTGTGAAGTTGTTAACCCATCAAGGACGGAGTCCCACATATTTGTGGGTTGGTAGTCCTACACTTCAGCAAGAAGATAACAAGTAATATATGATTAGGAGAAAGAGCATAAATTTCTCTATTTTTAGAGCCCTATTTTGTTACTCTACCTCAACGCTCGAAATTAACTTTTTTTGCTGGTGGCCCGGTCGGGCCAGTAAAAATAGTATTTTTCAAATTTTGGTGGCCCGAAACCAGAATCTGCTGGCCCGAATAAATAAAGAAGAACAAAAGTTAAATGACTAGTTTAATGAAGTTTGTCTAGAGACTAGAGACAGAGTTGAATCTTAGTCATTATTAGGTGAATTATTGAAAATGTCATACTTAAAATCACAATCTATAACTGCAGAAATGAAACCCAACATTGAATCAGTTCATTCTCATCTTGGAGACACCAAATTATGAAATCAAGGGAGTTTCCATGTTCGTTTTTGTCAACTTTTGAAACTTCATATCACTAACCAAAAAACACATGTATGGGACTGGGCTTTAAAAATCAGCAAAATAATTCATAATTGGCAAGCATTATCAATTTGTCAAGACAATATTAGATGAGTAAGCACAACATTCATACCTTTTTATGATGATTCCTTCATAATATCTGTAAAAATGGACTATTATTATGGTCTGAAAAAAAATTATAACCCCGATCTTGCAGAAAAAAATTGCACACAAAAACTATCGCGAGCGTGCAAGAGGGATTGCTGACAACACAAACAACATGCATAATTTTAATAAGGGCTGAGATGGGGGAAGAGAGAGGGGGAGAGAGAGCTAGAGAGAGTTGCGTCTTTTTATTTTGCATGCGCTTTGCGCGATTTCATTGATTTATGATCGCTCTCTCTTCTCTTTTTGAATCACAAATCAAGCGTTGTTTGTGAATGTGAGGTAACAAATTTGCAAATAATTCACTTGATTGTCTGCACAATGGTTTCAACATTTGGTGGCCCGATCGGGCCAACAAACATTGGTAAAATGATTTTTTTACTGGCCCGACAGCAATTTTTAGTGGCCCCGGGCCATCGGGCCTGTGCTAATTTCGAGCGTTGCTCTACCTGCTTTAGTTATTTTTTAATGATTTGTATTATTGCGTAAATTGCTATAATTTAGAAAAATCCTTATATTGGCAACACATTGTGATATTTTTAAAACAGATATTGGCATTCAAATTGGCAACTTTGCGGCAAAGTCACTTCATATTTGTCTTAAATTGTAATTGCTAAATATTTTCCACCTATTTTTATGTCATTAATAGGTCGACAAAATTTAGGAGTTGCCAATTTGTAGAGGAATACAATGTTAAATTTTGCCTTAAAATAGCTCTCGTCCTTGATGGGCCCATTCACTACGAGATTCTGAAATTCCCATAGACTTTGTACATATATTCTACCCGGTTCCCGTAAGCAACAGGTTAAAAGTAAGATTGCACTTATAATACACATATTCAGATGACATATTAATAATGCAAGTGATATTTTAGTTATTGCAAGTAATTGTTACAACGTGATAAACATGGCATGGCCTAGCAGTTGAACAGTTAATTTTTGCAAATAAAACTTTACTAGTTCAGGACTGGTCTCAGAAATACTGCAAAAAAATGTGTGTTCACAATGCACATTATGGTCTTGACTCTTCAACAGGAAAAGATGTAATAATATACAGTTCTTAACGAGTTGAAACAGTTTTTTATTTAATTCATATAATTTCCCCAAATCTTGCAGATTTCAACATGACAGTTGCTGAAGACCAAGAAGTAAACTAGATAGCAAGATGGACAAGATTGCAAGATGGCATACATGTAGGTCACACTAACTCGAGTCAAGTCAAGTGTCAACATCTGTGTGAAGCTGCTGATTTTGTGAGAGTAAAGTCACTCTTCAGGGAAAACGAATCTTTTTAGCAAGAACAATGGACACCGTAGAGTATCAACTTTTGAAACTGAAGTGAGAGTTAGTGTGACTACAGGCAGTTGTCTGTGCTCCGTAGCAGCGATCTAAACAACACACCCAGATGATAAGGACGTGTAACCCAGTGCAGTGTCCAGAAGAACAGTCATAGAATGCATCAACAGTGCTTGTGCACGTACATCAGTTGGAGATCATAAAATATGCCAACAAATCTAAAGCGGCAATGCATCAATAGTTGATGAAGCAACACATACGTTAGCAGTAACAAATAAAGGTTGCTTGCGGCACCTACTAGGGTTGTGGTAGCGGAAACGGATCCTGTGCGAGTTGTGCAGACTATTCGAAGTGGGTGGCGTGGTATCATAGAGTTGGTGATACATGGTCGTCATCATGACAGCAAAAGCCGTCTTCAAGTGTCACCCGAGCTCCCATCACTTTGACGAGCGACACATACGGCTGACCGAGTCGGTCAAGATTGGCCGTTCGGTGGCCAAGGCGCGCCCAACACTTGACAATGGCATCTTTGACTGCAAGGTGCTGTCACGGAATCACGCCCTCATCTGGTATGACGACAATTCCATGAAGGTAAGTTGGAACAAATGTTATAATGCAAATTATGACTTGGGAGCAACTTTTTAAGATATATACGAAAGGATAATAAATCATACTCTTTTATTTTATAGGTTTATCTGAAAGTAACATTAAAAACCTGTTGAAAATGTTGTCTGGCCAACTGTTTCTAGTCTTTAAAGAAGTGTGCCACTGCAGAGAAAGAATCGCAACATGTGCAGAGCCTAGATGTGTTCCCCTTTAAAAAAAAAAAAGTCTATGTTTTAAAATGCGAAGAGAAGCAGTTTGAAAATGCAGGAAGAATTGTACCTTCCACAAGTTACACTGTTTCACTACATGGGCTGGGATCTTTGGAGAATACCGAATTTGCATCATCTTGTTAATATTGTTAATATTGTTTACAAGTTTGTTCTCTTCGCACATTCTTATTCTTGTTCTTGAAAAATTGCATAATCTTTAATTGGTTAAAGTGAGGCCTGTAAAGTGTCTAACTCCACGAAAATTACTTGGAGCTTCCTCGTTTCTCTTCTACCGTGTTGTTTAGCTTATGGTAAGAGAAGAATAAAATAGGGTTAGATATTTTTAAATGCCCCTTTGGTGTGACGATATCTATCATTGATAATCATTCAGCTCAAGAGCGTTAATGAACGGTCATAAACCTCATCCACGTTATACAGTAATTCGTTGTAAAAGCTGACGCAAATTTTCGCAGTGTTCTTTTTCAATGAAACTTTCACACATCATTCGGACATATCTTACAATGATTTTGGTATAGGATGGAAGTCTCATATGTAATTTTGGGCAATATCTGACACTTACATGTAACAGGTGCACCTTTAATATTGTTTACAAGTTTGTTCTCTTCGCACATTCTTATTCTTGTTCTTGAAAAATTGCATTTATAATCTTTAATTGGATAATGTTGTTTACAACTTTACAAGTTTGTTCTCTTTGCACATTCTT
Organism: Echinarachnius parma; assembly: GCA_037951105.1. NCBI lineage: Eukaryota > Metazoa > Echinodermata > Echinoidea > Clypeasteroida > Echinarachniidae > Echinarachnius > Echinarachnius parma. The sequence goes on from JBAMJV010004993.1 coordinate 25,887, forward strand.
ATTCAATGGGAACAGTTCTTCCTGCAAGATACCAAAAGCAGCAATGGTACCTTTGTCAACAACAACCGCCTTAGCAAGGGCTCGGAGGAGAGCCCGCCCCATGAAATCTGCTCTGGAGATATCATCCAGTTTGGAGTGGATGTCATGGAGAATTCCAGAAGAGGAGTTGGTAAGATGGCTTTTCCTTTTCGTGAAGTGCAGTGTTAGTTTTGAAAAGTGATGACACAAATGTTGATTAATCAAGTTACAGGGCTCTTAAGTTTTCCTAATAGCAGATAAGACTTATCAGACTTACCGCCTGACCATAGAAATGTGTGTTATCGATCCTTATTCGTTGGTGGCCAACACAAGAGTTTGTAGTGGCCAAATTAAATTTCTGGAGGGCATTGGCACCCAGGCCACAGAAGAATGATCATGATTTTGTGATGGTACATAAATAATTATAGTTTTACTTGACATGGTAATTTTTAGAGAACAGTATCACAACCCCAAAATGGATGCAGCCTTAGCTCGACTAGGTGATTTTAAGAGGTAACTGTACTTTTGGGGTACAAAAAAGTAAGTCGTTTTTACAGGTTTTTGTTAATTTTGTATTATACACCAATAAAACAGAGTGTTGGGAATTGAATATATTTTATATATATTTTATTGTTTTTAGAAATAATCACCTTTATTATTGGATCATTATCTGTATCAATCCATTTCTTGATTTCAATGCTTGTTTTTTCTCTCTACAGTAACACATGGATGCATTGTAGCTCAGCTGTCTCTTTTTCACGCAGATGGTACAGAAGCAACAAGAAGGTACTTCATTCTTTTTAATGTTCAGGCCTGATGTGTGTGTTTTTGTGTGTTGCGTGTATGTGTGTGTGTGTGTGTGTGTGTGTGTTTTGTTTTGTGTGAGTGAGTAGTTGAGCATAAGTAGTTGGTGTGTGTGTAGTGTGAGCGAGCATGTGTTGTCTGGTGTATTATAACCTTTTGTGTGACTCTGCTTTTGCGTGTAAGTGATGAATGATTCTCTATGGATGTTTGATTGTCTGAAGGTTGGTAGATGAAAGTACTTGTAGGTTTTCTTATTTTATTTGTTGAATATGGAAAGATTAGATTTTCATCATGGAAATTCTATATACATGTACATGTAGATCATGCATGTTATGCATAATGTTTTCATCACTGTATGTAAAAAATAAGATTGTTAGTCCGTTATAACTATCCCCATACCAGTACAATATTACATGCGATATGGTACCAAAAGCACTCGCTAATTTTGTTTCTTTCAAATTTTCATTTTGTATCTGCAGCGATTCCAGCTTACAAGTGGGCACAGGGTTCGGCATCCAGTCTGTCTCAGGCAACAACAATGTACCATCTCAAGAGCTGTATCAGCTCTCTCACTACCTCAAGGTACGTTCATGTACACATGTATATGAAGCGTGGTAGTTTTAATAGTAGTTCCTCTTTTCTTTTGTATATATGTGACTGAATTGTCACCGCAAAGCCCTAATAAAGTTGTAATATTTAAATATTCTACTTTGAGTACGTTTATGTACACATGTATGTATATGAAGCATGGAGAAGCGTTCTTTGTGGTTTAGTGGTTCTGCTCTTCTCTTTAAATACATTGTACATTTTCAGGTTACTGCCAGGTCAATTTGTATTGTATTTCTGGACGATTTGTCATACGTACATGCGACAAAACTTGAAATCTGCATTGCTGTTCTGTACCCACAAATAGAAATAGGTACTATGTACGATGTAAGAGAGTAAAGGAATGTGTTAGTAAGTTGTGTTGGAATGCTCCCTAGGGAGTGGAAATATTGCACTTTATACATGTATGCATGTTGGATAATTTTTATTGTATGCCCAATCAATGCCTTAGGTAATCATGTTGGAATACAACATTCTGGGTACTGTACAATATTGAGGAGGTTACCCTTGGTAAATCAAACTGGTTGTGAGAAAACCTTGTTGTTCTTGGTTGTATGTATCGTAGGAAGCCCTGCATAGAGAAGTGATGCTAACTAGAGTTGAAGCTAGCTGCCTCGCAGAGACAAAAGTCACTTGAAATGGAAATCAAGGAGAAGATGATTGATGACGGAATTGAACCCACAACCTCCTTATTCTGAATTGTGTTATTGCAGGATGCCTTCCCATAAAGAGCAAAATATCGCCGCAAAGGCCAGCAATGAAGAGACTAGGTGACATTCCTGTCTTGAATTGGGGTCACAACCTCCCAGAACCTCCTTTTATTTGAATTAGAGTGCTTTATATTGTAGGAAGCTCAGCATACATGAGAAGCTTGCTTCTTACATTAAAGGGACAGTTTCCCCAACATTTATTTACTTTTGATTAAGTTCTCTACACATTAAAACAGAATTTCAATGGCAAGGTGACTGAAGACAGATTTGAACCCCAAACTTCCTTTCCTGATTTGTATTCATATTGTAGGAAGCACTCCATAGAGAGCAGATGCTGGAGCAGAAGCTAGCTGCCCTGCAGAGGCTAGTGTCGTCCACCCAGGAGGCCACCGAGTCGAGCTGGCAGGCGCTCATCGACGAGGACAGACTCCTCTCCAGGCTAGAGGTCGTGGAAAACCAACTCAGGGCTTACTCCAAGGTAAGTACATGATGATGATGATGATAGTGGTGGTGGGGGCGACGACCACGACCACGATGGTGGTTGTGATGGTGGTGATGGTGATAATGATGAGGGTGATGGTGAAATATTGATGAGGGTGATGGTGAAGGTGGTGGAGGTGGTGGTGATGATGGTGATGGTGATGATGGTGATGGTGATTTTGATGATGATGATGATGATGATGATGATGTCAGTGGTTATGGTGATGTTGATGATGATGATGATGATGGTGAGAGTATCCCGTCACGTTTGTCTTCTGACAGATGCCTTTAACAAATTCTGCAAAAAATATTATCAAATGATGCAATTTATTAAACCCAGGACAAAAAGGAACCAGCTGTTGAGAATTTGGCCCATTAGGTCTAACTGGACATTCCAACAATTTTTAGGTAAAAGGTAAAATTTTGCTATTGTAAAGTTAGAAATTCTTTATTTGTATCTCTCTATTAAAGGCAAACACGGAAGAGAGTATAAGGAAAGAGCTGGTCGCTCTCCAGGAAGACAAGTCCAACTACGAGAAGACGGTCAAAGAATCACTCAAGAAGTCATTGGAGGAGAAGCTAGATGCATGCAGGAAACTTTCAGACACTGAGGTAATTTGGTTCTTTTCACTTAATTATTTGGTCGTTCCCCGATAGGTTTTTAAAATTGTACCGGCTTTAACTTTGCTCAGATGTTATGCCTGTTGTACTGAAGGCTTCAAAAGCACAAATTTTAGGTTTTTAGAACAATTTGCCTATTAGTTTTTACATCACAGGGCATCCTTTGTTGGTGCTATTATATACAGATATTACACGTTCTAGAGAGCTGTTTTATAAAACGAGCTCAACCACGGAATTGTTTATGATCGCTGGATTATTTGAAACAGACTTGCCGCAATTAGTAACCCAGTCTATCTATACTCTCTAGAGTGGAAATTTATTAGGAATTTACATCAGTCATCATCACTACTGCACTCACTGACTGATTTGACTTTGCAGCATATGCATTGCTGAGCTGCAGAGCCAAATTCAGTCCGATTTGAAAAAATAAAAAATAAATTGGCCGTAAAAGTGAGAATTATCAAAGGGCTGTATGCAAATTTCCATTTCAAACTTGAAAATATCAAACCACATACCATATAATTTACGAAACTGCCAACATGTATTTACTACAGAACAGATAATTTACATAACGAAAGCATTTTCCATCTTTTTCACGATCACTTTGGCAAGTTTTTTTTCTCGATAGAAACTATGTAAACAAGCATTGTGACGTCACAGCGCAACAAAAAGTGATATCAGCAGGGTTGTTGCGCCTTTCCTGCTCGGTCGTGTATTTACCGGAGCCATTTTATAATAGCCTGAATCACACATTAATGTGAAGTGGGTATGATTACAAATTCCAAACATTTTTGTTGATACAACAGGGCTCGAAACTAGCACTTGCCCTATTGCCCAGGGCAAAAATTTCATAAATGGTCTAATTTGGTTGCCTGATCGGGCAACTAATTTCTGTTCAACCACGGGAGAAACATGATATTCCTTATGCGTAAATCTAATCCAGACACGAGAGAAATGTTCCAAGCATATCGGGCTACCTAGCAGAATAAATTTGTCTCTTTTGTTCACATTGTTTTTATGGGCGAGTAAGTTTTCTGTTTGGGCAAGTCAAATTTGAACATTCCTGATTTTGCTTACCTGAACGGGCGAGTAGAAAGAAAAGTTTGTGCGGAGGCTTTGGCTTGGATATAACAAAGAATGACCCTGTTATCCATTTTGTCTTTGAGTTGACGGCTCTCTGTTCAAACTTATTTTTTGTACCTCAAAAACAATTTCAGGCTAGCCTTGGATTTTGGATAACTCATGGAAAGTAGAAAGAGAGACTCAAAACATTTAAAACAGTGGGATACTTATTTTAAATAACGATAACATAATTATTAGTTTTGTTTACCCTAGTTAGCCTCTTCAGTGCTTTAATATACACTGTCCTCCCGTAGGGACCTGCGTCAAACATTAGTTACCTCGGTCATGGACATGTAAATGTCCTCGAGAGATGCAAACTCTTAACATAAATTTCCTCCTAAATCTGTTTGACGTTTGACATTTTCTTGCATTCCTACCTTCCTTTTCACTCTCTCAGTATTTCTATCTCTCTCTCTTTCTCTCTCTCCCTCTCATTGCTACTCTGCCTTATTCTAGACGAAAGTGAAAGTAAATATATTGATGTATGATAAGTTAATAAGGAAGTTGCCAGTTCCTCTGCAATGCAGATAAGAATTGAACTGTTGTTTGTTGGCGCTGGGTTCCGTATAAATAGTTCAGCCTATTAATAGTTCTAAATTGTTGTTTTAAAGGGATAGTTGAGTTCTGGTAGAGAGAGTACAGTTTTAGTAAAACTGAATTTTAGTAACCAAAACCTGCACTATTACATTACAAACTAATAGTTATAACTCCACCATGCCCAAAAGGAATTAAAAACATTACAAACGACTAAGTTAATGCCTGTTATCATTCAAAAGGAGCTGTTTAAACTAAAGAGGAAGCTTTAAAAAATGCATTTGTTTAAACCATTTTAAATAAAATATTGTGCATGTGATGTTTCGTTGAAATAGTGATTAGATAGAGAGAAAATCAACAACTACATGTATCTAAAAACCTCTTTTGAAAAATTTTGAAAAGAGGAAGCATTTTAAAACGAATTTTAACGGCTGGTTCAAAATTATTGAATACTTGTGGGGCCCCACATTTATTACAAATGGATATTTCAGCCGTTTCTGAACCGATTTTGATCAAATAAAGTTTATTCTGCCATTAAAATGGTATGCTCTTTCAAATTTGACACTCAGTTTTTCATTATCTCACAAACAAATTATTTTGTGAAGCGCCCTCTCTACCAAAACTCAACTATCCCTTTAAAGGGGAATTCCACCCCAGAAATGTGATGTTTGCTATAAAATGAAGTGAATATGAAGAATCATGATCGAAAATCTGAGCCAAAACGGTAGAGCAATAAAAAAGTTATGACAGGATGAACTTTGCTCCGATTTTTAGTATCGTTCGCAATTGCTATCGATCGTGACGTCACTTGCGAGCTGCAGCCATTTTGACTTCTACATGGAAATTTTAAAAAATTTGAATTTTCTTAATAACAAAGCAAATTTATGAGCTTACAAATTCCAAAGAGGTTGGCCAATCGATATTCTTCTATGAATTCGTGAAAACAAGCAGAGAAAATTTACTTTTTAGCAACGAAAATGAGAAATAAGTGTATTTTCATGTACTAAAGCCATGGCGAGTTGCTCGTCAATGATGTTGCATATGGCGGCAATTTTGAAATGATCGCTGATTACTACATGATGTTCATATAGGTATAACTCCCGTGTTTCTTGTCTGATTTTTATCAAATTTTCACCAATTATGCCTCTTATTCTGCTTATTCAAATAACGAATGGTTTTATCAGGCCCGGAATACCCCTTTAAGCATAATGTGAATATTATATGTACATCTAAAGTTTACAATTTACCCATTGTAGTTCTTCTGCATGTATACAGTGCATTTATACTAAGCCTTCGGGGTTGTATAGGGTGTTTTTTTCCCCTTCATTTTACAATTTGTTAATATGATTTTGAAGGCCATCTGAGAAAGGCCAGTGGAAAAAATAATACATCTATGGCTCCTGGCAGTCTAGCCCCATAAATATAAAAAAGATAACCCCCCCCCCCCCCAAAAAAAAAAAAAAAAAGAAAGATAGAAAAGAAAATAGAAAAGAACATGTCCAACACAATGACAAAAGAGCCCTTGCAAATTCTTCTAGAGTAATACATGTACATGTATTAAAATGCAGTTCAAGTTCAAATTGTTTTGTAACCCCTTGACCACGGGAACCAAGTGGGCTTTGTACAAAGTCTATAGAGATTTCAAAATCTGGAAGGGAACGGGTTAATGCACAGTGGATGTAATTTTTGCATACACACACACACACAAACACACAGACACACATTGTTGGCACTTGCACATTACTTTTTTTCTTTACTACAGCAAATTATGAGCATGTCAGAACGTTTCAGTTGATAATTATAAACAAAATGAGAATAATGAGAAGAAGAAGAATGCCCTAGTGAATAGTGAATGTGCAATATCATCCTAAAAAAGTGCCAAGAACGCATGAGAAAAGATGGAACGTAAAAGGAAACAAAGAAGTAGAAGAGAAAGAAGAGTCGGGAGGAGAGGAAGATTATGAAGAAAGTAAGGACAACAGCATTTAAACGACAAAACTGCTACCAATATGCTTATTCAAACAAATTAAATTGTTATGTGTGATCCAAACAAGCACTCTCTTTCCTAATTAAATCTACTTCACAATTTTGATTGATTGTAGCGCATGCTGAGTAATTCTGAGGATGAGTGTGCCCATGTACGCGAGGAGCTTTCAGACTTGAAGAAGGAGCAGGATCTTCTCCTGGAGCGGTACGGCCAGCTGGAGACGGAGAGCCAGGAGGCCATGCAGCGCATGTCGGAGACCGACCGGCTCCACATGGATGAGGTGGAGCGGCTGCGGGAGGAGCAGCAGGAGGTGGCGGAGAGGCTGGGGGTCCTGCAGGGAGTGGAGACCTCCCTGGGAGCACGGGCCCAGGAGCTGCAGGCAGATAATGACTTCCTCAAGGAGCAGCTGCTCGCAACCAAAGGTGAGGGAGGGATTGAAGGAGGGAGGGAATGAGGGAAGAGCAGGAGGTGGTGGAGAGGCTGGGGGTCCAGCACTGGGGTGGAGGGTTTTTGTCGAGCCCACCGTAGGTGGAGGGAGACTAAGGGATCCGAAATGCGTCCGTCCGTCCGTCTCTGTCCGTCTGTCCGTCTGTCTGTCTGTCCGTGACGCTTTCAAAAATTTGAATAACTTTCGAACCCTGCATCTGTTTGTAACCAAACTTGATTGGTAGATGCCCTATATCGGCCTCCATGATATGATGGGGTCAAAGGTCACATAAGTAGGTCAAAGGTCAAATGAGGTCAAATGTGAAATATTTAGGGTAAGAGTCTATTAGGGTCGATAACTTTCCAACCCTGCATCTGTTTGTAACCAAACTTGATTGGTATATGCCCTATATCGGCCTCCATGATATGGTGGGGTCAAAAGTCACATAAGTCCCTCGACTACGTCTCGGGACTTATTTACCCTTCCCTCAATAGCATTTAAAATCCCTCGGATGGAACATTCCGTGATGATCCCTCCACCACCAGTTAACAACTGTATAATGTCTTCTTTTGCTAGGTAATCTGTTGTAAGTATTGTTCTCCCAGTAGAATGGCTAGGATAGATGCAAAAAGGCTTTGAAGCAGACTGTTGCTGAAGCCTAGCAGAGCAGGACTGTAGTGGTGTATTGGTTTGAGTCTTCATCTGTCAATGCAAAGGTCATGTGTTCAGTGCTCAACCTGGAATGCATATATTTTAGCCAGACACATTGTCCTCACTTGCTTCATGTATAGTAATGATTGTTATTATTGTTCTCCCATTAGAGCGGCTAGAGGAGACTCAGGAAGCCCTGAAGCAGGCAGTCGGTGAAGCCCAGCTGAGTATATCTCAGCCTTCAGACCAGCCCTCGGGGGAAGATGTAGATGGCGAAGGTGACGTGACCAAAACCAACGACGGAGTCCTACCCGCTGTAGATAATGATTCGGGGACGGAAGAAAAGTCAGAAGACAAGAACAACGGTAAGAAAGTTGGACAAAATTGTTGTAGTTTTGTGTGGGATATATTTGTTATGGCCTTTGTATGTCAATGAAGCCTAGTATATCTTGACTGTCAGACCAACCCACAAGGGAGGATTCTGTTGGATGTTGATGGCATGGTGATGGCGAAGGTGATGTGACCAAAAACCAATGACAGATGTCCTTCCCGCAGTAGATAATTGATGCAGGGATGGAAGAAAAGTCAGAAGACAAGAACAACGGTAAGAAAGTTGGACAAAATTGTTGTAGTGTTGTGTGGGATATATTTGTTGCGGCCTTCGTATGTCAATGAAGCCTAGTATATCTTGACTGTCAGAACAACCCACAAGGGAGGATTCTGTTGGATGTTGATGGCATGGTGATGGCCAAGGTGATGTGTCCAAAAACCTATGATGGAGTCCTACCCGCTGTAGATAACGATTCGGGGACGGAAGAAAAGTCAGAAGACAAGAACAACGGTAAGAAAGTTGGACAAAATTGTTGTAGTGTTGTGTGGGATATATTTGTTGCGGCCTTCGTATGTCAATGAAGCCTAGTATATCTTGACTGTCAGAACAACCCACAAGGGAGGATTCTGTTGGATGTTGATGGCATGGTGATGGCATGGTGATGGCCAAGGTGATGTGACCAAAAACCAATGACAGAGTCCTACCCGCTGTAGATAACGATTCGGGGACGGAAGAAAAGTCAGAAGACAAGAACAAAGGTAAAAAAGTTGGACAAAATTGATGTAGTTTTCAGTTTTGTGGTAGGGGCCTTGTATTTCAACGTAAAATTCCTGTGATTGATGTCCAACCTGGCACTAGGGTTATCGTAATATATATAGCCTCTTGAGCATCAAAATACATGTACTGTATGTTGCACTAAATAAATACTTTGTGTAAGAGATTATCCTGAATGATTTCCGGAAGTTATTGTTATTAAAGATGATCATATTGTTCTCCCCCTCCCCCCTTTGAGCACCCCTACATACATTATCGGTTTATGTTCGTTTGGTACACTCAGTTGGTTTACAACTCATTTGGTCTACTACCTGATGCCTTTAACTTCAATTTCCTCAACTCCAAACACGATCCCTAACCAAAAAACCTAAACCTAACCCTAATTATAATCCCTAATATAATCATAAACCCCCAAATTTATATTTTTTCTAGTAGACCAAATGGCTGTAGACCAATCGGCAAGTTACCACATTATCTATAGAGATCCTGATGCATCCAGCTCATCACATATCCCTGCTACCCAATGGTGATAACAATAATTTTATCATGTGTTTTCCCCTATTCTCAAACCAGATATTATTATTATGAATATCTACATGTGTTAATCACATTCCTGTTGTTTTCCTCTCTGGCAGCCCCTGCAAACAATATAGAGATCCCGGTGCATCAAGTTCATCACATATCCCTGCTACCCAATGGGGATGACCGGACGCCAACGAGGGAATCCGGTGTTCAGGTCGAGTCGTTATGGCGGGATGCGACCAACAAGGAACGCAACAACGGCCAAATCAATGAAACAGGCAAGCTTAAAACAATAGAATACTGAAGTGTGATGTTAAAGGAACTACAGCGTCTAGATAGCCTAATTTTCACAATTAGGCTCTCGATAAGTAATTTTTCCTCAAGAAAAAGAATTTGGCAGTCATTTCCCATGAAATCAATACATTTTTTGGTAATTAGTAAATATTTAATTGTCCTGGGAACGCCCCTTTTAAATCGCCAAAATGTGACGTCATCTAAAGAACTTCGCTCTGTACTCGACGCCTATCTAAATTCTGTAGATGACGTAAGCCGATTAATTGTCAATCACATGTCAATCAAGCTGCTGATTTTGGACCCTAAATGTGGGCCTGCTAAGTGAGATTTGGCATCAGAAAATTAGCCTAAAATCACTACTGTGTTTATTTTCTCAGAGTTTTTTTTGGCAGACCTAGTTTACAAGTCATCAACTATGGAATAAGTGCCAAAGTACGTTGTATTCTTTAGTTCCTTTAAAGCTATTCATTGCCATGGGAAGTAGTTCTAAAACAATGTCGGGCATGCCAGCAATGTGTGCCCTAGCCATTGCTAAGAAGGCAATTGTCCAGCTTCACCCTACTAACTACACACTGAAAGGACAAGTTCTTTAGAACCATTAGTATGTTATAAGGTCTTGGGTTCAAATCCCAGAGAAACCCTATTTTATTTGCCCCCTTTCATTTATATTATATATTTCTAGTCAGGTTCCCTATAGATATGTTTTTTAAAATGTGACATCGCTTCTTTGGTACTCTATGATCAAAGCACAAAGAACAAAACAGATCAAACAAGTAGATTGAAAAGTGGATGTAACAAGAATACAGCTTGAAGGAAATTTCTTGAGTACTCTGCTAAAAACCCTTTTTGGTGGGGGTGAGGATGGGGGTAGGGTTCCAGTAACAATTTAACTGTTTGCTGTTCAGTGTTAATGTTTTATTTATTTCTCTTCTTCTTTCTACAGATGATGGTGCTATGGATAACTCTGTGAAGACATTGAAAAACACTGCAGAAGAGACTGTTCTAAGAGAGGTGCTAAGATATAAATGTAAGTTATACAGTATATAAACAAACCTGTTTGTAATAATTGTTTTTGCAATGAATGCAGTCCTTTTCTTTCCTTGCCAAGCTTGATTTTACTTTTAAGAAAGTTTCTACACCCTAAAAAACATGATGGATGTTATCTATGGTGTTCCTTCGTTGCAGCATCTGCAGTCAGTTATGAATTGGAGATTATTGTAGTATACATACAGCAAAACCCTGCGCTTGTCAGTAATTCATGTTCTGAAGAAATGGAAATTTTAAGTTCACATAATGTGTGTAAAAGACTTATGTTTGTAAAAATTGAAACAATCATATCTGCCAATTATTGACCATTTTTTAAAAAGAACAAAACGTCAAATGAAAGCTTGTGATGAGGCCTTTTTAATGGTATGAAAATCTAAATTTTCATTTTTACCGTCAAGTGCAGGATTTTGCTATATCCGGTCACATATTACAAAGGGATTCTCTATATTGAACTTCATTCTTATTATATTTTTGTATTTTGTTCCTCTGTTGCAGATAAGCTGGAGGAGGCGGAGCAGAGGCTTTCAGATAGCGACAAGTCTATAGCCAGCCTTCAGAGTGAGGTGAGTCGAGCCAGGGAGGACGTGCAGCTTCACCGGGACCAGGTCGCGGCTCTCGAAGAGCGGCTGCACGAGGCGGAGGAGAGCACGCGGGTCGCCGTGGAGCGCGCCGTTGGTGAACTCAGGGAAAGGTTATCGGGGAGCCTCGACGGTCTCCCCAGTGATGACCTATCAAATGACAATGACTCTGAGACTTCTAGTATACAGACATTAGTAGAGGAGCCTCTGGTAATGGTGAGCGAAGATGAGAGGCAGCATGCAGCGCCACCACCTAGTGAAGACACGATATTACCCTCATCATCTCCGTCAACGTCGTCATCAGCACCTACGTTGTCTTCGTCTCCTGACAGACTTTCTGGGGACAAAAAGGAAGCGGGCTTTCATAATCACGTCCATGCGGCCTCATGTGAGTACCTGTTATCTTCAGTCCCTTGTGCAAGGCTCAAATTAAAATACATGTTTTGTTTTTTTAGGGTTGTTTAAAAAGTAAAGTCAAGAGGCCAGTTCCTAAAACCAGAATTGAATGGCACCCAAACAAAGAATTATGCTGGCTTATATTTGAGTTTTAATTCAGGCAAGCACATTTTGTTGTTTTAACTGTTTGAGTACATTTCATGTGTGCATATAGATAATAGTTTGTTGTGTATGATAATAATTGTTATGTTCTTCTTTATTTTGCAGCAAATTCTAAAGATTTGGAAGCATCAATGCTGGAAATAGACACCTTGAAAGGTAGGTCACTAAAGGACTCTATTATGCATTTGCTGTCTTTTAAAATCTCATATGATTGAAATTTTAAGTCAGGCCTATATAACAACTATTCAGACAGTTAGCCAACAATTCCTAATCATGAATACTTTGGGCAAGCCTCGGTTTAAAAAAAAGAAGAAAAAAAGGTATAGGTCAATAGCCTTTGTGTGATACACAACCACACACACTCTAAATGTGTAAGGAAGGTTTATTACTAACAACATTTTGCAAGAATGGGTAATAACATAAATCAAATGTGAATGATGCAACAATACCACTCCCAACAAAGGCTTACGGTTTCAGTTATCTTCCGCTTTAATGGGAATATAATTCATGCAATACTTTCAGAACTGTTCATGATCAAACGTGTGAAGAGTTTTATTTAATGGCCACTATATTGTGTTTGTCTTGACCAGATGAAGTTGGTACGTTAAAACAGAAGTGCAGTCAGCTGGCGAAGGACAACGAGGCTCTCAGCAAGCAAGTGCAAACCATCCAGCAGGAAGCCAAATTGGCAACAGAAAGAGCGAACTCATTACAAAGTAAGGAAATGTGATGACCATGTTGCTTTGTTATGTTGGAAATACATGTTTGAATGAAGACTATATTTGTTAAACGTCGTAAGCCACCTGAATGAAGACTAGCTTCTTTAATACGTTGTACACCTTTTATCTTTATTCCAGAAAAAAAAAGTAATAATTAATTACATTAGCAACAAACAGACAAAATGTATTATATATTATAGAGACATAATGTGTATTAAAGATTAATTACCACATTAACTAAGATAATGTTGCCGTAGTGTGCAACTTTGTATCCTCTTTTTAATCCAATTTGTTTGGATTAAAGGGATGCCTGTAAAGTGTCTAACTCCACGAAAATTACTTGGAGCGTCCTCGTTTCTCTTCTACTGTGTTGTTTAGCTCATGGTAAGAGAAGAATAAAATAGGGTTAGATTTGTTCAAATGCCCCTTTAGTATGACGATATCTATCATTCAGCTCAAGAGCGTTAATGAACGGTCATAAACCTCATAAACGTCATACAGTAATTTGTTGTAAAAGCTGACGCATATTTTCGCTTTTTTTACCAGGAAAGCAGTGTTCTTTTTCAATGAAACTTTCACACATCATTCGGACATATCTTACAATGATTTTGGTATAGGATTGAAGTCTCAAATGTCATTTTGGGCAATATCTGACACTTTACAGGTGCACCTTTAAGGGAGCATGGATGTCATAAAAAAAATTATATTGAGTACTTACTAACATTTATTACAACATAAAAATCCTGTACAAGAATCAAATCATTGGTTTACATGAGGCAGTTACTTTTAAACAGGGAAACTTCTGAGACACTTGGCAAGTATTTTAAAGGGATCTAGTAACATTGTCCAAATCCTCAAAATCCAATTGGAATTCTAGCGGAACCCTCATACCTTGAAGTATTTGTATTAACAATAGAAGCATAGACAGGTTTTTGTTTTTTCCCTTTCGTTAAAAAGATATTTACGATTGAAGTGTTCAGATGTTAAACTATCCACTGGTTAGTCGTAACCATATTACTTTGCATTTTTGCTCATTACTCAGCCATATAACGTCCATTTAACTTGAAATTTTCGCACAATACCCAGTGGACATATCAGATAACAACAACAAACAGTGTGTCAACCATTCATTACTTTTAACAAAGTTACTAGATCCCTTTAATAGTTAATCAAATAAAGTATTTTAAACTTCCTGTTGCCAGATTGACAAAACAATTTTTCTATTCAAATTAGCAAATTGTAGACAATTTTGAGATCTTTTGGAATGTACAAGTTATGCTAAATACCGGAAGTGTGGATAAGAACAATATTTGTTTTGTTTCCTTTGAAGGTAAATTGCAGGAGGCAGAATTATCGTCCAAGAAAGCAAATGCTCAGTTACCTGCATTACAAGGTAAGAGCATGGTAATTAATTTGTAGATTAGTTATGTGATTATTGATGTACAGTGTACATATATTAAGTTTTAAACGTAAAATTTATATTATAAATATTAATCATGTATGTGAAGCGCATTGAGAAGTCCTTTGGGCTTGAAATGCGCTGAAAATATGTCTTTAGTGAAGTTACTGACTTATGCTAGCTCGCTAAGTGTTGGCAAAGTACAAGTTGAACTGTAAGTTTATATAAAACTAAAGTAGTTGTCTTGTTGATTTAAAATCCAGTACTAACATTTACTAAATTCATTATATGATATTTCATTATTTTTACAATGATTTTTACATTGTTGTCCTCTTCCAAACAACAACAACAACCCCCAAAACAGATCCCATTGCAGTCTCCAATAATTAAAAGAATGTAAATCATATGAGTAAAAATCATTTGCCAAATGTTATTACAATATTGAAGAATATAAATTGTACATTATTTGAGTATTAAAATTAGACAGGTTACTAGTCGTGCCCTATCACTGCCTTAACAATTTTCAAAATGTCATTTTGTGTGTTTTTTATATAGAAAAACTAGATCTTGAAAGGCAGCTTAGTCAGAAGCAGAATGATAACATCGAGAGCCTGAACTGTGAGTATAATATAATGAAGAGCTCAGTTCCAAAAGGCGCTAAATCCACTTTCCATAAAAATTGAGTTAACGATATATCTACATTTATAAGCTACGTAGCTATCTAGGAATCCACATTTTACGATAAATTACTCACTCAAAATCAAAATATAGAAAGTTCAATTTTTATATTCCCATAGGCACGTGTACAAAGTAAGGCAAAGAAACCTGTTTTCCTCAAAAGTTGAAAAAGTGGATATAGTGCCTTTTGGAAGAAAGCTCTTATTGCCTCTTAGTACTTTATGCATGCTCACGCAATCTTATTTTGTCACAGTGGTTCTACAGCTTTGCAACATACATGTATGTTGGCAGATTAATGTGTTGGAATGTCTCAGAGAATAACAGATTCAAGTATTTTAATCACATAGTCGTGATAACATTAGCAATCTTAACATGGATTCATGTTGATGAATATATAAACATTAAAATTGAATTTCATAATTTGTAATTGAACCAATCTCTTCATTATTGACATGTGCTTAGTGAAGGTTATTGAAGAAAATCTGTGCAGAAATATTGTTCATTTTGACTGAGTGAAATTTAATAAGTGTCCTTGTAAACAAGTGATAAATTTCTTTTGGAGCCCAGTTTACATGTAATGAATTACACATATGCTGCAGAATATATCTGATACAATTTAATAGTGGGGAAGCAACACTGAAATAACAAGAGGACCTTACTGTGAAATGTACTTCCAGCCCAACCCCTAACCCCCTTTTGAACTTATTTTTGTTTGTTTTATTCTTCACTGTTGAACTACTGGGAAAAAGACTATTTTCCAAATTTGTTTCTCTTTTGAATGTTTAATAACACATTGCAAACCCAATGTGCAATGCATTTAGCCTCAATTAAGACTGCACGGTTCCAAAGGTCATAGTACTCTATTGTATTTATTGTGTGCACAATGCTGATAACCGCACTGCAGCAGTTTCTATTTGCCACAGTACATGTACAAGTATGCTCACAAACAGTGGCATAGCTACAGGTGTGGGAGGGGGGGGGGGGGGGGAGGAGGCCTGTGCCCCCAAAATAATTTGAAAAACAATCAAACATAACAGGAACATTTATAAAAAAAAAAAAACGAAAAAATACATAAGGTGCCCCCCCCCCCCCCAAAAAAAAAAAAAAAATTGTGTGCCCCCTCATCAGTCCAACCACACTACGCCACTGCTTATGAACATAAAGAACAGGATACTCTTTTTATATTATTTTGTAAACACCTTTTGCAACAAAACATGTGATACGCATTTTAGCGATCTATTGTGAGAACATTGCCAGGTCTCAAAGGTCATAGCTACAAATACGTGTGTATGTTCTGTGTATAAACTGAACATGCAGTAGCCAATTCAAGACCATAAACAAAATACAAGATAAGAATAAATGTTTGAAAATATATTTCAAAGGTAGCTACTACATAGTACATGTATGCTCTGTGTAAAATGAACATTCAGTAGCCAATTTGCAAATACATTTATACTTCAAATGTCATATCTCTTTTAATAGTATGCTACTCAACATGGTGTAGCCAATTCATGAACATAAATAATGGGCAAGATAGGAATCAATGTTTGAAAATACATGTATATTGCAAATGTCATAGCTAGGGTATGTTCTATGTTTATGCTGAACATGCAATACTAGCTAATTCGTAAAAACATAAACAAAGACCTTGATAAGAATCCGTGTTTGAAAATATTTTACACTGGAACATTTCCCATGCATTTATTAGCTGTACTGTGATAAATTTATTGGGAATAAAGATATGAAATACTATTCTAGATTTAAAGGGATAGTTGAGTTCTGGTAAAGAGAGTACAGTTTTGGTCAAACTGAATTCTAGTAACCAAAACCTGCACCATTACATTACAAACTAACAGTTATAACACCACCATGCTTGAAAGGAATACAAAATTACAAATGACTAAGTAAAAAGCCTGTTATCATTCAAAAAGAGCCGTTAAAACTCAAGAGGGCACTCTCTCAAAACTCATTGGTTTTATCCATTTTAAATAAAATATTGAGCATGTGATGTTTTGTTGAAATAAAGATTTGATAGAGACATAATCAACAACTATTTAAAAAACTCTTTTGTACATTTTTGAAAAGAGGAAGCATTTCAACAAAAAAATTAACGGCTGGTTCAAAATTCTCTAATAAATGTGGGGGCCCACATTTATTACAAATGGTTATGTTTATGGATATTTCAGCCATTTCTGAACCGATTTTGATCAAATAAAGTTTAATCTATAATGGTAAATATATTACTCATTGCGGATATAGTATCGGAAATAATATCGCTAGTGATATTCGTTTGTCTCGCAATGTATGGTCAACATTGAATCTGAAAGATCGCGACGTTTCGTATGCTACTGCAATACTTTGTCAAGTGATATTAAAGTAACGTAAAACACTCCTATTTATACTCTCATGCGGCTCCAAACCGCATTATCTCGCATGAGCGAGTTGTTCCTAATTGGTCCATAACGGGCAAATTCTATTGGCCGGTGTACACGGGTGCTAAACCAATCAGCGAGGCGCTGGCTCGGCTTGCTTGCTAGGCGGGAACAATAGCGAGCTCGACCAATCAACGGACCGCTGGCTCGCTACTGGCTGGAATCAACCGTTACGGGCCGGCTGGTCGGGGGGTGTCATGGCGGCGTATTGTACGCATCCAAAATTCGGGTATATCCATCCCGTTGTCTCTATTGAAATTACTGGGATTGAGACGGATCTGTATAGCTTCTTTTATCCTACGTGTGTACCAATGCCGTTCTTGGGAAAGGCAGCGAACCCCGTCCCAATCTGGCTGATGCTGGTTGTCCTAAGCATGTTCGGCTACGGCTGAGTTGTCAGTTCGGCGTAGCCTGACGTCCCTCTTATGCTCGGTGATTCTTTCAAA
The DNA here is from genome assembly GCA_037951105.1 of Echinarachnius parma. Classification (NCBI taxonomy): domain Eukaryota; kingdom Metazoa; phylum Echinodermata; class Echinoidea; order Clypeasteroida; family Echinarachniidae; genus Echinarachnius; species Echinarachnius parma. Next base: position 43,625 of record JBAMJV010004993.1, read on the forward strand.
TTATTATGCTCTTTCAAATTTTACACTTTTGTGTAACGCCCTCTATACCAAAACTCAACTATCCCTTTAAACAAAATACAAAAAACGTTTAAGAAAATAGTTCTAGGTGGTTCACTGGTAAGAAAATCAAAGCAAACACCATGTACATTAAGACCAACAACATGGATTTAAATATGTGGGATTAGGCATTGTATGTAGGAATCCCGACATTACTTGGCCTTTAGTTTCGCATCTGTTATTGTTTATATAACTTTTATATGGGTTCACATGTAGTTGAAATCTATATTGTGGGCAATATTTTTTCATACAATTTTCATAAAACAAAATTTTTGCGACATTTAGCTTTAATAGTTCAAACCTAAGTGTATTTTTGCTAAGTAAGCAACATAAAGTTTTCTTTGTCACTAATTATCGTTATCTGGTTTTTACCCATTTATTGCCAAACCCTAGTTGACAACCAAAAGAATCTCTTGTTGCATACAGAGCCCTATCAGCATGGAACTAAATCTAGGGCCGGTTATCAGAATATGGGACCAAAACTCGAGATTATCTTTAATGCATTTTGGACAACTTTGTTTTATGTTTTTGCAGCAAAACTGAAGGAGGCAAACCACACAGCAAGCAATAATCAAACAGAGTTGGCACAATGTAAAGGTAAGTGGAAGAATGAATAACAGATTTATGGGCAATGGAGAGAATGATGGAACTGTGGAAACTAAGCGTTTATAATGGATGAATTGATCAATAGATGGATGAATGAATGAATGAGTGAATGATTGGGTTGATGGGTCGCTCGATATATACACAGATTAATGAATGCTTAATAAATATATCTAGACAGAATAATGGAGTGATGGATAAAATCATTGTTATTATCATTATTATTATTATTATTATTACTATTACTATTATCATTATTATTTGCATCCTCTCTATCATATCTCTCTGTGGCACTAGAACGAGAGAAGGATGTTCGTCAGAGGCTTGAGAAGGAGCTGTCGTCGACGCGGGAAGAAGCTGCATCTCACAGGAAGGAGAGGGAAAGACTAGAAGATGAAGTAAAGCGACTCCAGGCGAAGATTGCACAACTAGAGGAGAGGTTACAGAGACAGAAAGAGGAACTAAGTGCAAAAGGTAATCATGTTTTGATAGTTGATATGGAAAAACACACATCAGTCCTTCACATTAAAGGTGCACCTGTAAAGTGTCAGATATTGCCCAAAATTACATTTGAGCCTTCAATCCTATACCAAAATCAATGATGTGTGAAAGTTTCATTGAAGAAAAACACTGCTTTCCTGGTTAAAAAAGCGAAAATTTGCGTCGGCTTTTACAACGAATTACTGTATAAACGTGTATGAGGTTTATGACCGTTCATTAACGCTCTTGAGCTGAATGATTATCAATGATAGATATCGTCATACTAAAGGGGCATTTAAAAAAATCTAACCCTATTTTATTCTTGTCTTACCATAAGCCAAACAACACAGTAGAAGAGAAATGTGGAAGCTCCAAGTAATTTTTCGTGGAGTTAGACACTTTACTGGTTTCACTTTAACCTTTTTCTGGTTGTCTATTTGGGCCAGTAAAATAAGCGATTCTCCTTTGATTTGGATGCCTGAAAATGAAATTAACTGCCCCCCTCTTTCAAAGAGGTTTCCTACCCTGACATGACTGTTCTTACAAATTCTTTACATGATTCATTTTGCCATGAGTAGGTACTTCTTGGTACTACCAAGAATGTTTGAAGTAGTGTATTATATACTTCCTCTTTAAATGATTCATTAATTCATCTTTGTGGGTATTGTGACAATCTTCCTTTCACAGATGAGAAGAAATCCCCAGCAGAGAACAGTGACCTGAAAGCGGTGATGTCCACAATGGAAGCAGACCTCCAAAGGTAGATATAGCTATCTAGATCTTTGTATTTTTATTCTGGAAATTCATGTACTGGTAGTATGTATGAAGCACAATATAAAACAATCATAAAATGCATTACACAAGCTACAAATAACAAATAGTAACCAAATAAAATGATAAATTAAATTCCTTGCTGAAAGGCAAAACATGCCAAGAATTAATGGGAAGTAAACCTGTGACCCTCTTATCGAAAAAGGGAAAACAAATTCTCTGTAAGTAGGCAAGTGGCTGGAATACTCCTGAGTGGAGGGGAAAATGAGCACTTCCTGTGCAGGAATGATTGCAGTTTGTATCCATTGACCGGGGTTATAATAATGTACAGCGCTCTGATACTCTGTGAAGAGCGCTATATTAAACCACTATTTTTTTTTATTGTTGTTGATGATGATTTTGTTGGTATTATTATTAGTAGTATTATTATCTACATGTATATTGTATTATTATTATTACTATTACTACTATTATTACTATTATTATTATTATTATTATTATTATTATTATTATTATTATTATTACTAATACTATTATCAGTACTATTATATTATTACTATTACTATTATAACTATTATTATTATTATTATTATCATCATTATCATTATCATCATTATCATCATTATCATTTTTTATTATTATTATTATTATTATCATTATTATCATTATTATCATCATCATTATTGCCCCTTTGTTACATGTATATCTTATATCATATATTCTGCAGGTCCTACCAGGAGAAGGAGCGACTGTGTGATGAGATTCTGAGGCTAAAGAGCTTACTGAAGGACACCATATCTGAACGGGACAAGCTGAAGGAGCAGGCCGGTGTGAAACAAGAGGTGGCTGGCGTGTTAGTGGAGAAAGAGAATCTGCAAAGACAAGTGAGTACATTAAAACAAAATACTGCTGAAAGCTGAAATCTACAATGTGCCAATACAAGGAGAGTTGATTGTGCGCCTGAACTTTTGAACCTAGCAGAATCTTCCTCGAAGGCCAAATGGCAGAAATAACAATACAGTCAAACCTGTCTTAGTGGCCACCTGTCTATAGTGGCCACCAAATGGGATCCCCTGAAGAAAAAAGCAATGTTAAGAAACATGTCTGTAGACGTCTCCTGTCTACAGTGGTCGGTGTTCCATAGGTCGGTTTTCCATAGGTGATCACTATAGGCAGGGTTGACTGTATATATTGAAGCAAATTACTGCTTCTCTGCCACCAAAAAAATGCCTGTGTAATAAAAAGAGGGTCAGTTGTGGGTCTGAGGTTTCGAGCCTAGCAGAATATTCATCAGAGGCTATGTTTTCTTACGGTGTTTTCTTTAAATTTTGTCTAACTATTCACCACACCGACGCAGACCAACCTTTAGAACTCTAACATATAGAATATATACATGTAGTTGACTATAGAGGTAGATGAACACAAACAGGTGGAGGAAGGAGGGGGATACACAGAATAATAGGGAAAAAAGAATAAGCAAGGGAGGGCGGAAGATAAAGAGGGAAGATATGAGGAAATAACAACAACAAAAATGGTAAAAATAAAGAAAAACATAGAGAATGTGCTCATCTAATATAAGTGTTGTTCCCTCTGCCACTGTATTTAATTTTCTTAAAATGTGATTGAATATGATTATTTAAATGGCAACTAATTCAAATATGAATATCTTAATTAGTGCCACCATCCCAAATACACCGAACAATAAAATAAAGCTAAGAGGATTTCGAGGGTGTGGGCCCAGAGATTGACGATCTGAAGCAATTTAAACATCGTAATATGTTTGATACATTTTTGTTCCGATTCACACAGCTGAATAAGGTGCAGGTTGAGCTAGAGCAACTGAACTCCAGTACTCCCAACGAGAGACCAGACGTGGACAGCCTGAAGCAAAGGCTAGAGAACGTCACTCAGGAGCTTCACAGGGCAAAGGCGAACAATGCAGTGAGTACCATGGCCGATGCTAAAAATGAACTTTTTTGCCTTGTGGCCCAGTCGGGCTAGTAAAAGGGAGGTATTTTTAAATTCTGGTGGTCCGAAACCTGTAACTGGTGGCCCCAAACAAAGAAGAACATGAGAAATTCTGTTATATTTTGGTTGCCCATTCGGGCCAGTGGAATCAACCATTCAATTACATTTGGTGGCTCTGGGCCAATCAAAAAATTATCCTCCAATCTATTTTCCTAAATTTATGATGGAAAAAAAAAAAAAAAATGAAATTGTATTGAACCTTAATTTATATATTTATTGATGATTATTAAACAAATTTGTATCCATGTTTCTTTTGTGTTTGCACAGATGTTACAGATGAAGTGGGTGCCAATATGCGTGATCGGTATCGCAATCCTAGCAGCTGTGTTCCAGAGTATACTAGCTATGAGGCTAGAGGTATGACCCCGCCCCTCTCCAACCTCCCTTCTCTGTCACTACATCCACTGATGACCAGGCTATAGCTGTGATATAGAGCACCCAAGTGATGACATCGCATTCTCTTGTTATAACTTAGAGATGGTTCCTAATCGCAATCCTAGCAGCTGTGTTCCAGAGTATACTAGCCATGAGGCTAGGGGTATGACCCCGCCCCCCTCTACCGTCCCCCTCTCTCGCTACATCCGCTGATGGTGAGGCTAGCTGTGATATAGAGCACCCAATTGATAACATCGCATTCTCTTGATGTAAGTTCGAGATGGTTCCTAATCGCAATCCTAGTAACTGTGTTCAAGAGTATACTAGCAATGAGGCTAGAGGTATGACCCCGCCCCCCTCTACCCTCCCTTCTCTCTCACAACATCCACTGATGATGATGAGGCTAGCCGTGATATAGAGCACTGAAGTGATGACTTTCTGAAGTGATGACATTGCATTCTCTTGTTATAACTCAGAGATGGTACCAAACAATGGATGCTTTGCATTAGGCTTCAGGTAGTGGATTGGAGTTGCATCATTAGCAGCTGTTAGGATCGCAGATAATCAAGCAGTTGTATGGAAACTATCTGATATAGAACACCAATGTAATGACATCGCAAGTATATCTTAAAGATGGTTCCAAACGATGGATGCTTTGCATTAGGCTTCAGGTTGTGGATTTGAACTGTATCGTTAAGCAACCATTAGGATCACAGATAATCAAGTTTCTTGGAATTGTTTGGAAGCTAACTGAGCTAATATCGACCACCAAAGTAATGACATCGCAATCTCCAAACGATGGTTGATATGCGTAGGATTCAGGTGGTTTGGAGCAGCATTTTTATCAACCATTAGGATCACAGATAATCGAGCTGCGTGAAATGGCTTATAACCAGTATCCATGATGATGAATTGCTATGACATCACTCTTTTGCGTCTTCATGATGCATGCAAGCACTACTAGTTCCAGAGAGTTTTCTAGCTGACCGAATATCTGTGGGAACAAAGGGTAATCACATAAGTGAGAGGCATTGATGATAAGTTAGTCCCCCAGACTAATATGTGAAAGTCGTTTGCTGCAGGTCTGCAAGAAGAAAAGTTATTTATAAGAAAGAAACAGATGAGCTGTGTCAATGGTCCTCGAGCATTGGTGATAGGGACTTTTGATTCTAAGGATATGGAGGGCGCCGACCAGTGTTGGCATATTCATCAAGTCGATTTTGCATGTTGACTTTGGTTTAAATTGATTTTCTGTTGCATAACTTTTAAATCTAGTAAGTCCTCGGACTAAATGTGTTTGGTTTCAGCAGGGATTGTCCTCTTTGTAAATCATTAATATTGTCTGGCTTTTAATTTATAAAATTAAAAAGTATATAATGTCATTAACATTAAAGAGTCAAGAAATATATTTAGTCATAAATCATAATATACTCAAATGAAATTCTATTAAGCAACATTTATAGTGGTATTTCTTGTTTGCCATCAAGATTGGTTACCTTAAAAAAATCCATTAATCATGAGATTGCCACCTTGTTAAAGAATAGTAGTGGCAATATATTTATATTATGATGTTCCTCGTTCAAATTTGGGAAATAAAATCTGTATGTCCTTCCAATCTCCCCCCCCCCCCCCCAAAAAAAAAATGTCTTTGTTTGAAAGATCAGGGCCCTGTTGCAGAAAGAGATACAATCGATTGTAAGTTAGGATTGATTGTAAGTCAGAAAATTAGCGCGTGTCAACCAATCAGATTTGCGCATCTAGCACACGTGATCTGACTTACGATTAATTGTAACTTACAATCTATTGTATCTCTTTCTGCAACGGGACCCTGATGATTGTGACATTTCAGTCATACCATCGTCTGTGTTAGATTAACTGATTCAGGCCTGGCTATACAGTGAATGTGTATTGTACCAAAATCAAACCGTCTACAACGTGTACATGTGTTATGTGCTCATATTAATTTAAGCTCATCAGAAAAAAAGGACAATGCAAGCAATGAGTCACTTCATCAAATTTTGTTCTAGTCATTACATTTTACATTGTAAAGCAACAGTGTATTATAAAGCAACAACATATCTTAAAGGAGCAAGTAGATTATGATACTAATAGGCCACATATTCCAATGTAGAATGTTTGATTGATGGACCAAAGTGTTAACAAAAAAAGAAGTTATTAGTGTTTTTGAAACTGCATGATTTTGTAGCTTTTTAATGATAAGTCTTAAGAGATCCCAGCAAACGACGTCAGAGGAAGATAACAATTTGGCTAAAGAGAGAGGTGAATAAATTACATATTTCCCATTAAAATGTTTGGAGAACCATCATGTTTTCTTTCACTGGTATGAAATAGAGGCATTAAACATCCATTCCTTGTTTTCGATGATGATCATTAGGTCAAAGGCCAATACTGAACGTTCCTATGTGAAGCTTTGAACTTTTGAATACCTCTTTCATTCTTATTGCAGTCATTTACAATGCTTCACAATATGCTGCAAATGTTTAGCATTATTTGTAAGATTCCACAATCTACATGTACATGTAGCAAAGAAATTGATGTGCTCCCTTGCCCATCGATATCCATAATCATCCTTAATCCTGCGTTAATGTATGGTCAAACCTGTCTTGGTGGCCACCCGTCTATAGCAGCCACAACCTGTCTATAATGGCCACCAAAAGTGATCCCCTGCAGAGAAAAAACAATGTTATGGAACCTATATTTAGAGGTCACCTTTCTACATAGTCACTGACTTTTCTTGTTTCCCTTTATAGGTAGTCACTACACACAGGTTTGACTAAAATATTATGGAACATGTCTATAGAACCTGTCTACAGTGGCCATTCTTCTTGTTTCCTTTAATAGGTGGTCACTAAACACAGGTCTGACTGTGGTTGTGAAATACTCTTTGATCTGGTGCCTCTATTTACTTATCGGGCTTACTGTGAAGGGTGGTATGTAAACTCTGTGAGAGATGTTTTCTGATGCAACGCAATGGAATCGGTTTTATCTTTTTTTGTTGTTGCTTCATTTGTCTTTATCTCTGAAGGAGATTTGAAAAGTACTGAAATTGGCAATGTTATGACTAATGAAGATTAATATATATTATGTGTATATCTATATTTTTAAAGAATGATTTTGTTTTTCATCTCCATACTTTGTGATTATGAAAAGCTTTAATCGACATTGTACATGTACGTGTAAAGTGTACAGTGTACAGTTAGTAGATAATCAAGATTTTTTTTTTGAGTGATCATTTGTACAGACAGGTGAAAAGTTGATCTCTTACATATTGATTTTCAAATGTGGAAGCAATTTATAATGAATATATTGTGTATTAGTAAATGCTGTAATTGAGTGAGTGAGTGAATGAATGAATGACTGACTATAGAAACTATGAATGAATGAGCAGTTGCCTAGATAGTATGTTTCTCATTATTAACTTGGTAGATTATAAATACATGTATGTTTATGGTACTCTATGCATTTTAAGAGAGAGAGAAAAGAAGATATAATTTCCAAGGAGTGAATGAAGGCAGTTGATAGAATCATTGCATCAATTACAAGGGGTCTGTTGCACAAAAAATGAAGTTCATCAAGATGAGTCTATGTTTTAGACATATTCTATGCTGATTTGTCTTCAGGCATACAATGTAGCTAGAGCTTCATCTGATCAAGCATATTATTTTGTGTGAGATGCCCTGGATGTCTCTAGCACAACCTTCACGGGGGGGGGGGGGGGCATTTTTAGACAGTTTTCTAAGGGACTAAATATGGTTCATACTATATGTTTAGTTCAATCTGTTTTACAAATGTCATGATGAATTATTGAATGAAATATGAAAATATGATGGGTATGAGTTTGAATATGCAAATAATGTTTTTTTAAGTAGTGAACAGGAACATGCAGTATCCCAGTTTTGTCACCTTGTGAGCATACTCGATTTCTAGCTTTGACATATAATAATTACCTTGCATCGAATTGAGATGCTGAAGAAATTATGTTTCTTTTTTTTGTTACAAATCATAGTTTATTTTCATGTGGAAAGAAAATGTTTTACCTGTTTATTTAATTTGTATGATACATGTAGGTCAGATTTACATGTACGTTGCATATTTTGTGTTGATCTTTCTGTTGTGAAATGATGGATATGTTTGGTTTAGCAAATGTTATATGATAATTTAATGTGTGTTTTTATATATTTATTGTTTTTTGTTTGCAAGGTTGTTTTGTATCTTCATGTGTACATATTCCGACATTGGTGGCAGTGTATAATGCAATGCATCATTGAAGCTACATGTATTAAGAGATACCTTCTATTTGTATAAAGGAGGCATTGTATTGTTCATCACTTCATTCCCTTTATCAGAACGTATTTCATAAAAGTATTGTTGCTACTTTCCAGCGTATCATGAATAATCGCTTGATAAGATGTTAGTTTTTGTTCCATCATATTTATACAATGACATTTAATATTTTTGCATCTTTTTGAAAATAAAATTGATGGGAATTTTTGGTAAGACTACAATTACTAACTACCAAAGTTTTCAAGCAAGCCTCGAAGAAAAAAAAAGGTATAAAAACCTTCTTTCAGTAATTAAACGTACATTTAAAAAGGATGTTTTTTTCTAGGAATTGATTCCTTCATAGCTTTCCCTTTCCTTTAAAGATTGTCATGCGTGGGAATGTAGAGGGCACTGTTGGAAATGTTTGACTAATTGGAACATTGGTAAGTAGGCTAGGTTGCGGGCACTATGTATTGCCGGTGTGTATTTAAAGGGTACCATCACCCAAACATAATATTCTTATAAATGAAAGGTAACATATTTAGTAGTCCATTCCATCAACAAGTTCACAAAAATATGTTTCCAGGAAGAAAACAAATATAATTGGAAAACGCATCATTCTAAAGCACGCGTTCACGGGTCTGCATGTACAAGACTACTTTGTCCAGAGCGAACGAATCGTCCGGGATTCTATTGTCTCTAAACGTACGCGTAAATTGCATTGGCGCACTCGCAAATGTTTGGCCCGTACGGAACCAGGAAATAATAGTGGTTCCGTAAGTGTTGGTAATTAATTGCTTTGTTTATGAATTACCCAACCCTAAATGCGAAATGTTGGGTATATATTTGATATCACAAAACGGTACCAACACATATAATTATGTGTTGTTCTTTGCCTGGTAGTCCCCTTTAACACTGTGCGCAAGGCGTTTGTTAGATGGCATCGTGCATCTGCTTTACAGATCTGAACCACCTTCAATAGTACATTTTTGTCATTGTTATTAAACATTGACATACATGTGTAAAACGTATGTTAGTATTATGCATGATAATTACCATTCAAAAATTGCGTCATAAGACTGTTAGAGAAATGACACCCTTTCTATTATTAAAAAAAGGCTAGTACATGCTTTGTTGTATTTTTTTTTTCAACCATATTTTTCCCCAACCATCATTTGCAAATTTATACGTTTGTTAATGAAATATAATGTAAAACACCACGTACAGAACTACAGATATCAGTTGTGTCAACAAAAGATGGGGGATTTCTGTATGTCCTTATATTAACCTGTTCAGGTCTGCCCCCCCCCCCCCCCCCCCCCCAAATACAAGGACTAGGGTCTATGGAGAATTCAAGTTACAGTAAATCACATAGTATTGAATAGGTTAATGATAAAGTGAGAATTTATTGGTTTAGGTGCAAGACCTGTCATAATTCTTGTTGTTCAAGAATTGAAATGGTAGCGCTAAATGAGGTCAGCGATGGATCTTGTATGTCCACAATACCCTAGATAACAGGGAAATTGTATAAGAGTTCATAATTGATATGATAATGGAGAAATCATTATGTTCCTAGATGTTGGTGTATATATGCCAAGTACAGGTTGTACCAGTGTCTTTGTCTTAACTTCAGTGATTTCAAGTAGGGGCAACATTAAGAAATTATAGTAATATACTTTGTTCTACAAGAGTATGGAAAGAGATATGTGAATAGTACTATTGATATGATGGCAGAGGTTGCACTGACATGTGTTAAATACAAGTAAGTCAAACAAGTGATCTTGAATAAAACAGGGTCTGTTCTAAATTTGTTTTGTTACTCTGGATCAAGAATCAGTATCCACATTGAGTCAGGTAAAGTATTTGAATTTTATATTATAGATCTCTGTTGAAAGTGTATTGAGGTTTATATAACATTATACAGTCCCATTATAACTGTTTCTTTATAATAGTGTTACCATTTTCATTTTATGTATACTTTTCATCGCAGGATTATGCCCCCTTTTTCTTTTTTCTTTTTTTTATTGTCTAAAACGTAATAGAATGATTTAAAATTGATTAAAAGTTGTTATATCATACAATGCAAAGCTTAGATATTCCATAAAAATTAGTAATTAAATTATTGGACATCTACATTTAGTAAAGGTTGTAAGTATCAGAGACGTATCTAAACTCATTCAAGTAGTTGAAATTATATATATATATATAGTCTTCCAGTGATGTTTCTGTATAAAACAGTTGTGCGCAGAGACCGCTGTTTTGTGTTCAATAGTGCAGTGCAGAACGAAGCAGGTTTCAACCAGGTTTCATTTGTTCTCTCTCAATAATCATTAAATATTTTCTACACAGACACACTGGCTGGCATGTGCAATGTTTTTCACGACTTTATTGGAGTGCCTCGAATGTGAAACTGAAATGTTGCACAAACACACACACATGCGCACACACACATACACGTACACACACACATACATAGACACACACACACATTCTTGTAAGAGTCTTCAACCGGCGATATGGTTTTTTCAATGTTATAAACGCCTTCAAACGGGGATATGCCCGTTTGTTTAATGATGTTTGGCTTGTCCCCGGTTTGGTGGTGTGTAAACATGGCAATATGCCCAATTTGCGGGTTTAAAAATACACACACATTCACTTGCATACACACACACACACACTTATACACCCACTATGTAAAAAAACGTGCAAAACGGGCATTAAAAAATCATAATACCATACAGTACAGCCCTTAAGACGATCCCTGAAGCACTATACCCCCCTGTTCGGAAACCGGGGATATGCCCGGTTTCCGGAATATCCCCGTTTTGCCGGTGTTTAAACTTGTGTGTATCCCCGATTGACGGTCCTTACAAACGCACACACACACACACACACACACACACAAGTATATAAATTCATGTAACTGTCAGTCCACTATACAATGTATCTCCCATTCTGTTTATACATACCGATGAATATATATATAATCAAGCAAAAGACGGGTGTTTGTTGTGGTGATGGTTTGCAAATGTGTTGCTAGTGTGTGTTTGTGTTTTTTTTTATGTGTTAGGTTTTTTTTTATGTGTTAGGGTTTTTTTACCATCGTTATCCCAGACTATTATGCGTGTGTGTGTATGATTATTTGTATCTGTGTGCATAATTTGTGCATTTTACGTGTAGAACATGTACATGTATGTAGGTGACTGTAAATGTATTTTGTTTTTTTCGGTATATTTGAGTTTTGGTAGAGTACAGTTTTGGTCAAACTGAATTTTAGTAACCAAAACATGCACAAACTAACAGAACTCCACCAAGCTCGAAAGGAAGTACACAATTACAATTACAAACGACTAAGTTCAAAGCCTGTTATCATTCAAAAAGAGCTGTTAAAACCCAAGAGGGCGCTCTCTAAAAAACTCATTGGTTTCAACCATTTTTCATACAAAATTATGCATGTGATGTTTTGTTAAAATAATGATGTAATAGAGATATCATCAACATCTATTTTAAAAAACCTCTTTTTGTGAAAAAGTGTATAAGCATTTAATGTATTTGTTTAAAGAGTCAAGATATTGCCTGGCTAGACGATATATAAATCAAATATTTTGTAATCAAATTTTACAACCATGAGAGCATTCGAAAAGGAAAAGATTCTCATTTTACATGTTTTATTCAATGAACTTTCAAATAGAATTGAAACCAACCAAAGCCCTTACAATTTAGTATCAAGAGGCATTTGGGGAAGTACCAATATCCTATTTGTTTGTTGTTGTGACATTTTTGCCCCACTATTATGCATGTAATTATCAGTGGCTTAGCCAGGAATTGTCCAAGGGGGGGGGGGGGGGGGCGGGGAGCTCCAACTTAAATTTATTGTATCTACGTCATATCTACCTACGTAACTAAAATATTACACTGTACTTAAGGAATAGCGATTTGCTAAAATATATTTTAGTGACGTAGATATGATGTAGATAAAATAAATTTTAACTTCAGAATACACCCCCAGAAGATGATGGAGTCTGCATGGGCCTGCTCATGACATGTACATGTAGTATAGTAATTACAGTGGTATAATTGTAATCTTCCTGCAAAATTGTTTATAATTGTTCGTTTACACTACCATAGGTAATTGAAGTTTACGACTTATTTACCGATAACGTACTATTGGAGTGTGTACTTCCCATATACAGCTCTATGGGAATTCCCTAGAGGTACATGTATGGTATCGGTACTTTACTTCCAATCCGCGCAAAGTTCAGATTATGCGTACGTCATGTGATCGATGTGCATCGACGTGAGCGCTACACAGCAGTGTCGACTGGGCTGTCTTTAGACCTTCAATTAATCATCTGTCATCATTAATGGAATCCAATTTACAGTTAAGATTAATGTAAGTATTTTTGACGTTATGAGCCTAGATTATACACTAAATATGACAGTTGATTGAACGTTAATCATTTCGAGTTTCGTCCTAGTCTTACGACTGGTGCATGGGCACGGGCCTGGGGTGTCCCTCGCTAGACGATCAGCCGATGCCAGCCGGGCCGGGCCGGGCCGCGCCGCTCCAGCCAAAGGAATGTGTTTACATGTTTCTGAAGGCGAGCGCGAGCTATGAAGGAAATTGGCCGGGATCCTCCCCCTTGGCCTCTCATGCCCTGGACCTGTAGCTGTCATCACTTGGCTAACTTGAGCTGACTAACAGTGACATCCTCAGGCAGCGGCAGCCTTGACTGAGCAAAGAGCTGAAAGTGAACGTTTTCTTCTGAAACAAAAACTGTAATTGTTAGACTGTCTTACTCTTACTAGTCTTACTCTTACTCTTACTTAGTCTTACTTAGTTAGAAAGAGTAATTCAAAATATAAAATACCTGTTTTTGTGTTTGCTTTTAATTTAACAAAATGTGACATGTTTTAAATTAATGCTCAGTTTATTTATGATTGACATGTTATAATCTAAATATTAAATGTTATGACTATGTCTATGACATGTTAATATTTTGAATGCCTTTTAATTATTTATATTGTAGATCATGCTGCCTTTCTTACCTGTGACTGAGTGTGAGTGTGATATGTTGTTGACTCTGTAAATGTTTCCTTAAATTAAGTAGTCTAAGAGTAAGACAAAAAAGTGCACGAAAGTATTTATAATGATACAATATTATCACATCTTAGATCAATAATCTGAATTTCTCAGTTAAATACCTCTGCCAGTCCTGTCACAAACCTAAATTTAAAAGAAAACTTTTTAAAACCACTTTTAAATAAGCAAGATAAAATTTTTAAAATTCAACAAGATACACAGTATGCTCTTATTAATCTCCTGGGGTGGTATTCTGTATTAGTTCATCCTAAAGTTGATCTTAGGAGTTGACCTTAAATCTGTTCACTACAAGTACAAGTACAAGATTCGGAATTCCCCATAGACTTTGTACATAGCCCACCCGGTTCCTGTAAGCAACGGGTTAAAGGGATAGTTGAGTTCTGGTATAGGAGAGTACAGTTTTGGTGAAACTGAATTTTAGTAACCAAAACCTGCATCATTACATTACAAACTAATAGTTATAACTAGAAAGGAACACAAAATTACAAATGACGTAGTAAAGATCATGTTATCATTCAAAAAGAGCCGTTAAAACGTAAGAGGGCGCTCTCTAAACACTCATCGGTTTCAACCATTTTGAATAAAATATTGTGCAGTGATGTTTTGTTGAAATAGTGATTAGATAGAGAAATAACCAACAACTATTTAAATACCTATTTTGTAACTTTTTGAAAAGAGCTAGCATTTTTTTGAATTTTTAACGGCTGGTTCAAAATTATCGAATAAGTGTGGGGCCCCACATTTATTACAAATGGCTATGTTTATGGATATTTCAGCCGTTTCTGAACCGATTTTGATCATATAAAGTTTATTCTGTCATTACAATATTGTGCTCTTTCAAATTTTACACTCAGTTTTTCATTATCTCACAAAAAATAATTTCATGTAGCGCCCTCTCTACCAAAACTCAACTATCCCTTTAAGATCAACTTTAAAGGGACTTGGTAACATTGTCCAAATCCTCAAAATCCAATTGGAATTCTAGCTGTTCTCTCATACCTTGTTGTATTCGTATTAACAATAAAATCATGGGACAGGTTTTGGTTTTTCAAATTTCCCTTTCGTTAAAAAGATATTTACGATTGAAGTGTTCAGAGCATGAATAATGAATAATTAATCTGCGCCATGAAGATGTAATCTAACCAATCACAGATTGCCTCTTATCTTAACCCGTTCAGGACTGGTCCCGAAAATATTCGGGCTTTGGTCTATGGAGAATACATGTAGCAAAATCAGTCCGTCCTGAACGGGTTAATTTGACCCTGGGGGGGGGGGGGGGGGGGGGGGCATGGCTTTGGCTACTTGAGTTTGATTGTTTCTCCGCGCACAAAAAATAGAGCAATTTACAGAATACCGAAGTTGATCTTTTAAAGGATCAACTTCACCTCCTAAGATCCTTACAGAATACCACCCCTGATTGCCACGAGTGAATGACAATGAGAATATGCTAAGTTAAGAAAGGGGAAAAAGTTGAGGCTGCCCATCTTAAATCAAAGTCACATTGATCAGATCCAGAAAGAAAGCAGGCATGATTAACCCTTTTACCACGGGGCCAAGTTTTCCCAGGTTCCGAGAAAACCCTATTTTATTTGCTTGAATAGTGAAAATTATATATTTTGCCCTTCTTTTTCTAAATAAATGGCTTATATTGAAAGATTTTGTCTCAACTACCTTCTGCTATGATATGTCCCCTTAAAATGTATGCTTAACATTTTATTACAACTCTGGTACAATAATGTTAGTGGATTCCCTAGTTAATTTTGTATACAAAATATGTATCGAAGAAATTAAAAGCTGCCCTCATTGTCTGCCCAATTTCCCTTTCTCCCTTGCTTCAAACTAGCCTTTTCACACTTCAACAAATTCATATCAATGTGCTTTTAAAACTATTGATGCCATGCCTATTGCCTTTGGCATCACATTTTCTTTTAAAGGGATAGTTGAGTTTTGGTATAGAGGGCACTTCACAAAATATTTTTTTGTGAGATAATGAAAAACTGACTGTCAAATTTGAACGAACATACAATTTTAATGACAGAATAAACTTTTGATCAAAATCGGTTCAGAAACGGCTGAAATATCCATAAACATATTTTTATTCAAAAGTCTCCCAGCCAGGGGACATTTTGACTTTTTAGAAACAACATTTAAATGCTTATTGACTACTTTGAAAAAAATCTAAATAGGTTTTTAAAAAGTTGTTGATGATATCTCTATTGAATCATTATTTTAACAAAACATCAAATGCACAATTTTGTATGAAAAATGGCTAAAACCATTGAGCTTTTTAGAGAGCGCCCTCTTGAGTTGTAACGGCTCTTTTTGAATGATAACAGAGGTTTTACTTAGTCGTTTGTAATTGTGTATACTTTTCGACAGGAGTTATAACTATTTGTTTGTACCGTAATGGTGCAGGTTTTGGTTAAGTTTGACCAATACTCAACTGTCCCTTTAAAATCTTCTAAATTATAGTTTAATGACAATGGTGGTTTCAAAGCAAGAAGTCATCTTTAGAATCACATTGCCTTGCAGTTATATTGTGACTTTGGGATGCTATATAAAAGCTATTGACTGGAAAAAGTCTTGTCTATTGATTCTGCAGAAGTCCTACAAAATTCGGACACAAATCTCTTAATCCATTCAGCCCAAATACTATTTATTTGCACTGCAGTTTCAGGGGAAAAAATTTGACTGAATGTAAACAACTGTTTTGCATGTGTGATAAGAGGGCAGCACAGTCCGAAAGCTCGAAATACAGAGCAGTGCTTTACAAGTCATAGATCAGATATATATTTTAAAACAGGGATTTAAAGTCCTTTTGACAATGGAAGGCTCATTTAATGTAATATTCTAACCTCCCCTCATGTATCAAGCAGCGCTGGTATCAAGGGCATTCTCCACCAAGGTGTGCCCACGACTTGGCATGCATGACTTAAAGAACCGATGCTCTACATGCAATTTGTATTGAGCATCTGTTCTTATAGTCATGCATGCCAATTCGTGGGCACGCTTTGGTAGAGAATGCCGGATTTGAGTGCGTTTGAACATAACGTATGTTAATATTGCTGAACATTGATGGCATAAATTAACTGATAACAACATTCTTTTTGTTTGTTTAATGTTCTGTTTTTGATCACAGAAAGCCAAAAATTAAAATTGAATAGAAAAATGACTAAGCTGCAATATTCAATGCTTACATGTATGTTTTTATTTTTATTTTGCTGAGTGACTGAATCAAATCTCAGAATTATTCAGTTTGAAGCCTGAATTCTGCTTTCTTTCTCAGTCTCACTGCTCCTCTGTTCCCTTTAATTCTTTTAGCTCTCCTTTAGCTTACTTTTCAATTTTCCCTTTGAACCTCTCCTTTCTCTCATTCCTATTGATGCGTTGCTGATAATAAACTTTCCATTCTAACTTGCTGTCAGTTGCTGTTGCTGTGTGTATGAATTCTTATATGTGCAGAGAGCAATGATTTGTTGTCTTTATCTCCTGTAATAAAAAGTAATTCCGGTCGTTCTGCATAATTTGTTGACGTCATTAAAAAATATGGCTGCAAATAATTGCTTACCTATGGCCACCAAATCTAAATATAATGATATAGTCACAGAATCTAACCATAGGGCTCACTAAATCTAGCCATGATATTTAGGGTTAGGGTTAATTAAAGTCATACCTGTAAAGTGTCCAAATCCACGAAAATTACTTGGAGCTTCCTCGTTTCTCTTCTACCGTGTTGTTTAGCTTATGGTAAAAGAAGAATAAAATAGGGTTTGATTTTTTCAAATGTCCCTTTAGTATGAAGATAATTATCATTTAAATCTTTTATTTCAATCACGTTGATTAACGCTTTTGATAAAAAGTACAATTGTCCTAGCTGAGAACGTCCGCATGCAGCACTCGTGAGAACATTCCGGAGATTGAACTTTGAGCCGAGCGAGTGCAAATTCCATGAATTCTGTACTACGTGTGTAAACATACACGGGTGCGAATATCTCAAACGGATCATTCATTACTGCGACAAAATGTATGGCAGACCATCAGTATTCGGTGATAAAATATGAACTCAATATTCGTTTTTTTCACTAGGTATACAGTGTTCGTTTTCTTTCAAACTTTCACAAATCTTTCAATTGTATTTTACAATGATATTGATAGAGGATTGAAGTCTCAAATGTCATTTTGTGCAATATCTGACACTTTACAGGTATGACTTTAAGCCTTGCATATTCTCAGCCATATTTTGGAATGACATCAAATGCAGGACCACCATAATTCCTGCATAATGACACTCTGACACTTATGGTTGCTGTTGGAGACTGACTTTAAAAAAGAATTGGTTGCTTGGAAATCTATCCCACTGAGATTTAAACAGCATTTTGTTTCCTCACATTTGTTTCCAAAAACTTTCCATACATTAGTAACAACGTCTTCACATTCCCTGCCATCTCTGGACACATAATTGGGAACAGAAAGTGCCAAGGACTGTTCAAAGGGTTTTAGAGTCCAGACCATCCCGGGCTGCAAGACAAGGGGCCAACTGATGCTGAGCTGCTGATCCTCTAGGGTCTACTACATGCACCTCTTCAACAGCTTTACTCCAAGGGGGCAGTTACTGGATCACCAAGGGAATTCATTCTGTTGATATTGAACAAACGGTGTGACAGTTTTCATAGATTCTGGGAGACAAGTTGACTCTCTCTTTGTGCCAAATGAGATGAACTTGAAACGACCATGGCGGTGTTTGAGAACAAGAAGTCTTCAAAATTGACCCTGGATGATACCACTTTTCTCACCTGTTCAATAGAAGCTGCCCAGAATGTGGAAAGTCATACTGTAAGTTAAAACATTCTTAGTTTTATTGCCTGCCCTAAACATGCTTTAGGTAGAGAATTACAATGATCGTGTCACTTGGTTTCTCACAAAATGTATTGTAAACATTCTTGTACACAGCTTTACATATTTGCTCCCTGGGCTGTTAAAATGGCACTCAAGATAATTGGGCAGTTGTGTATGTGATGTCCATGAGATACATAATTTATAAACTGTGCATTTGGACATGACAATAGAAAATGAGCTTTATAGTATAATTGTAGTACTAGCAGTGTTTAGTTATTGCTATTATTAATATTGTTATTATCATTAGCATTTATCATAATTTATTTTTATTATTATTATTATTATTATTATTATACTAATCATTATTATTTTTATTATTATGATTATGATTTTGTTTATTATTTATTAATTACTCTTTTTTTGGTATTATTACTATTATTATTATTATTATTATTATAATTTCTTAATTATTATAATTTTAATAAATAAGTTTCTGAACTGTTGCATTTTTAAATTTTTCATAATGGAATATCTGATGTAATATTGATTTATTAATCTTATATCATTTGAAAAGGGAAACAAACATTTCTTGAAATTTAGTACCAGGTAAATAAGTATGAATACAAGCCAAGAAACATACTGTGCTTGTGCCTCTTTGCAAGGTAGGAACTATTTTTGGCTCAAATTATGTGCATGCAAGTATGAGTCATAGTCATAGATAACTTGAATGTCAGTTTTGTGGAATTTGTGGCTCATAAAACAAATTTGTGAGCATGATTTGTTCACATGTATGACACGGGATGAAATTTTAAAGTGAATTTAGGTCGATCCTAATCATGACTCATCTATAGGCCTTTAAACAGCACTCTCAGATTATAAGAATTAATGTGAAACCCTTTGAGTGCCAAACACGTTAAACTGCAAGATTACACTTTATCAATTTCTGAAAACAAGCAGTTCCCCATTCATCTGCAAGCTTGCATGAATAGAAAGAAAAAGAAAGTTTAGCGTGGTAAGAAAGAAGTCTGAACGTTTACACAATGTATTAAATGCATAATTATTTACTGTGTGCATCAAGGAACAAATCAATTGAATATATTTTTAATTATGTGTGACTCAAGTGGATTATGTGTATTATGAATGTCAAGTCTGATTTAAGTGGAAACTATAGTTTGAAGGGTTTGTTCTTGTTTCACTTCATTCTGATAACTCAAATATTAGCTGTATTCACAATTTGCCAATTGAAATTCATCAAATAGTTTTAAAGTCTATTTTTAGTGGGTGATTTCCTTTTAATGAATTCAGTTGTTATATGCTTCATATTCCATACCTTCACTGTATGTTTTACTGTCATTTTATTCCCAAAGGATTATGTAATCAGAGTACAGAGGGGACCAAATCCTGAAAACAGCTGGCAGGTGAGTCTATATCTTTAAACAGTATGGAAGGAAATGATGAATTATTTGTTTCAATACTTCTACCCAATTTGGGGGTTTTGCTGAGATCGCTAAACATTGGAAACACACAGACACACACAAGCCCCCTCCCCCTCCCTTCTGCCACATTAGCGAAGAAATAATCTGGAGCCTACATGTAACCGATAAACATTATGCCAATTGCAAAGTGGAACTCCACCTCTAATGTTAGCCTACTTGCAAATTTTGTATAAGACAGAAAAGATGGTCTTTCTATAGATACAGGTAGTGTCTAGCTAGGAAGTTTGACTGTAGTATCCTGAAATCAAGCATGTTTGCCAAGTCAGCATGATGTCAATGTGTATCCTACTTGTACATGTTTGCTTGTAGCAGTATTCATTATGTCTAGATTATGAATCATAGTTTATGTTGACTATGATTCATATATGTTTGATGTGTGCAAGAGTCTTAATTTAAATCAAATTGAAGAGACAACATATCTTGTCTTGTTTTATCCTTTAGGTAAATAGACACATTGACATAATTTACAATGTTTTGCATCTTATTCAAGTTGTACTGAGGTACATCCTAAAGATAAATTTAAAATAATACAAAAAAAAAACATTTGCCTGTAGTCCTGCTAGGTACATGTAGGACATTTTTTGGATTGTTTGTACATGATTAAATAATGGTCTTTTTAAACTATAATTTTGCAACCCCTTCCCCTCTCTATAAAAATGTTTCCATATAGATAGCCATATTATGTAAAGCTATTTGCTTGTCATTCTTGATTTAAAAAAAAAAAATCATAAAATGATTATGCAGAATATGTTATCATTCCATTTCCATAACTTTGCATTATAAAAGCAAAATATCATTTACAAATTCTTTCATGTATACTGCTGTAATCGGACAAAAGGAAGCAACTGACAATTTGTAGTTTTCTTGTAAATTAGGATTTTTATTATGATATTTGTGCAGTTACTTCCTTTTGAACTATTAATTTCTCATAAATGGATTTGTCAAGTGACTTTAATTTGTTCACTGTCCATTGTGAAGAGCATATCTCAACTACCCCAAAAGGCAAAACAAGTAAAAAGACTATCCATAAAATTGTCAGTTAATTGCTTCCTTTTGTCAGATTACGGCAGTATAGTTTCGACTCGTGCAAGAATACAACTTATTAGTGTTACATTTAATTAATAGGAAAATCAATAGCCCTTTTTCAAGATTTGTATCTAAAAAGCATGTTGAGAATATTTTGTTTGGTCCCTTCTCCACTTTTCAGATCAACCGGAGATTCAGCGATTTTGTGACGCTGCACGAGGGGCTAAGGATAGGCGGCATGGAGCTGGGGCTTCCCCCGAAGAAGGTGTTTGGCAACATGGAGCGGGAGTTCATCGCGGAGAGACAGCAGGCCCTCCACACCTACCTGAACAGAATACTTGCCCACCAGCTTCTAGCATCGTCCTTTCTGGTCAAACGCTTCTTGGACCCGACCAGATACCCCCCTCATAACGTTGGTTAGTACCAATTTGTCATCTATAGTCTGATTTTCAATTTTGTGGCTCAAACTCAAGCCTCCAAGCCTACCTGAACAGAATACTTGTCCGCCTTTCTTGTCAAACGCTTCTTGGACCCGACCAGATATCCCCCTCATAACGTTGGTCAGTACCACTCATACCATTCATACATTACCATTAAATGTTGTGCGTCGTAGGCAATGCATGGTTTGGTATATGTTTTTTGGTAACGCATGAAATCATTCCTGTATGTAATTAATTTAGTTCCATACAGCCTTTTTATTGATTTGCCTTCAATCATGCGTACTGCGCAGAGGATGCCCTCTTTTATCACCTACCCACTGGTTCATGATAGAGGTTGTGCATAAATTCTGTCCTTCAGATTGAAGCCCCAGTGGTAGACCGACATAATACAAACATTCTTTCCAAATGCAAAATTTAATTATTTCATGAAACAATTTACTGATTTGCTCTTGTGTGTTTTTCATTGTTTTTAATTCTGCTCAGAGGATGCCCTTCAACACGTGTCCATGTTCTTCAGATCGGAGCCGCACTGGGACGTGGTGGAGCCCCTGCAGTACATCGGCTGGCGGTTGCGCAAGACCTACTTCATGGTCAGACCCAAGGGTCAGCCAAAGGTCAAACAAGTCCTTGCATGGGTGAGAAAACACTGCAGAGCCCTTATTTTAAATTCAAACAGAGAAACTGTCAAGAAATTATTAAAGTAAGCAAGGAAAATTGGGCTTCCCCCGAAATTGAACCGGAGACCTCTGGATTGCTAGCCGGGTGCTCTACCAACTGAGATAGAAAGCTCTTGTGATGGTTGTCCATCCCAGAAACCCTTTTTAAAATCATGCTTCTCAGAAGCTACAGTATACAAACCTAATAAAATAATCAAATAAATTAATTTAAAATTGAACTTAAAACAAACCTAAGGATAAGAAATCAACTTAGGGATATGTGTGGTGGATCACCAAAATGAGGTAGCTTTTTTTTAATAATAAACGTAAATTCAAACATAAAGCTCTATTTAAGATACATTTAGTTATATGAATCTGCGTATGGTCAAGGATGTTTAGCCAATTTAAATCTTTAGTTGACTTCCTCAAGTAGTCTCCTTGAAGTTAAGTAAGAACTGTAGACTCCATTGTCACACCTTAGGGCCAGCTTAAAGACAATCAAATCCTCACATGGGTGAGAAAGCAATGCAACTATTTGAGATTTGTAATCAAACTAGACACAATGCCTTTAAAATTGTCTACTCATTCAACATTTACAAATATTTCAAAAACATTCTCGGCTGTTCATTTGAGCTTGTCCAAAGGAACCGGTTCAAGAAACATTCTTTCAATCTAATTTGGCTTTGTAGCTCTAGGGTTAATTACCCACAGTTTGATAAGAACACATACTTGCCAACCGTTCCGTTAACTGTTCCTTTTTGAAGTTTTTGATAGCCCTAAAAATAAAAATAAATAATTTTAAATTTTTTTTTTTTTTTTCTTTCTTTTTTTTTCTTTCTTTTTTTCTTTCTTTTCTTTTCAATAATACTATTTGTATACTATAATGTATTTGTATAATTATTTAACTTTAAAATTACCCATAAAATAAAAGCATCATGGGGTTTCACAACATACCAAAACTTAGTACGGGATAGCCACACCAGGCGTTTGTACAGAAACAAGCAGAAGCAGAAGCTTCAGGGGCTTTGTCCCTGGACCCCCTTCCAATGTGCGTTCAGTTTTCTGACTTTCAAATGTTGGCAAGTATGAGAACATGTTCACCTTCTCTCCTACAGAGCTACTATGGTCCAGACAAGTTCTTAGACTTCAAGGACCTGGTCCCGATCCTGAAGCTGCTGCCAACCATCCAGCACCCTTTCATCTACCCCGTTACCTTCACATCGGCCAGCGAATCTGGAGGCCTGGCCATACGCACCTTTCATGCGACAGGGACACTCAAGGATTTCCTATGCAAGGTTGGTTCAAAGTGAAGTTCCTTTCTGTTCCTTCTGCATTCCATCACAACTGCTCTGATGGCAATTGCTCCCCTAATAGATTCTTCATGAACTATTTTCTAATCTAAACCAAAAACCTAGCCCTTACCCTAAACCTAAACTGATGCAAATATCCTGCAGCCTTTCATCTACCCCGTTACCTTCATGTCGGCCCACGAGTCAGGAGGTCTGGCCATACGCACCTTCCATGTCACCAGGATACTCATGGATTTCCTATGCAAGGTTGGTCAAAGTTAACCCATTGCCTACGGAAACCTGGTGTGCCCTGTGTTAACTCTATGGCGATTGCAAAATATAGTAGGGAACAGGTTAAGTCAGTCCTCTGCCTTCAGGGTTCCATGACATTGGCTTCGGGGACCTTTGCTCACCTAGTAAATGTTTCATAAACTTATAAAGGTATACGGTATTCGTAACCAAAACCCTAGCCCTAAATCTAAAGTAAACCTAAACTGATCCAACGTCCCGCACCCTGTCATCTACTCGGTTACCTTTATGTTGGCCAGCGAGTCGGGAGTCCTGGCCATACGCACCTTAAAGGGACTTTTTATAGTAACATTGTCAAAATTCTTAAAACTTACTTGGAACTCTAGTGATTCTCTCATACCTTGTCATATTCATATTAACAATAAAAGCACGGGACAGGTTTCGGTTTTTCAAATTTCCATTTCGTTCAAAAGATATTTACGATTGAAGTGTTCAGATGTTTAAACTGTCTGCAGGATAATTTAAGCCGTGTACAAAGTAAGGGCATTGAGTTAGTGAATATCACTTTGCATGTTTGCTCATTTCTTGGCCCAAAAAACATCCAATTAACGTGAAATGTTCACACATTACTTTGTGGACATATCATATCACAACAATACACATTTTATTAATCACTCATCACTGTTTGCACTTGTCAGCAAAGTTACTAGATCCCTTTAATTGCCACCAGGATTCTATGGTATAAGCCCCTGCCACAATTGGTCCCCTAATAAATTTGGTACTTAATTGTGTCGAACTTCCCTTCTCCATTCTACTGATGGCTAGCACCATGCTAGAAGGGCAGAAAGTACTATTTTTGAAGTCTTTTGTATGACCCAACTGGGGCTTGAACCCCCAGCCTCCGTCCCAGTCATGAGACGGACGCTCTACCTCTGGGTCACAATGACTTGTCAAAAAAGGTTTGAAGATGCTTACCTTCATTGGAAACTTTAAATTGAATTGAGAATGTTATGCAAGACAAGAGCTATGAAGGTCCTTTGCAAAGAAAAACATTTGAGTTGACATCTGTGGATTTTTCCCTGAATAGTGGAAAATTGTGTTAAATCAATATTATTATATGTATGATTTTCTTATTTCTGCCTAGGCCAAATAGTTACGGTGCAGCTTTACTTATTGATTGTGTAATACAGTACTAGTGCTTCAGGATCTAAATAGCTTATGTTCTTTAAATTCAGTTCTTGACTTTTGCTAACCACATTTTCTGTCTTGTTTGCTTCAGGCGAAACCAAAGCAACATTATCTGAGAAAGTACTGCAACCCAAAGACATACACAGCCTTAAACATGACCAACATCAAGACGTACGGTCGCATGATCCTGGAGGTGAGATGAAGATACAATTTTGTACCTTTTTTCTTTTTGAATATTAAACTGGGCGTGGTGTGCCAGAATGTGCTTAACCCTTAATCCTATTATAGTAAAGCCTCTTTATAACAAGCTCTGTTATAGCAAGGTAGCCTACCTGATATAGCGAAGTTATATTTTTCCGGTCCAGGTTCTATGTATTTTATTGTTCTGATCAGGATATCAGATATAACGAGGTAAATTCAATGGGCCCAACGTTCTTGTTTTAATGAGGCTTCACTGTATTCTGAGATAAAATCATTCTCTATAGCGACCAGTCCTGATCGGGTAAACTGTAATTTAACCAATTTGGGACTTTAATTTGTTCATCAGTACTTCCATCAAATTATAAAATTTACCTGTCTCATTTCATCAACAGTTCAGTTTTTCATCCAAAAATGATACAAGGGGAAAGGTTATGTTCCCTATTAATATTTGTACCAACAAAATTCCTGTGCTGAGAGTCATTTTTAATGTAAAGTCAAATTAGAAACTTAGTATGAGGAAGGTAATGTTCTTCAAGTGCAATGCCGCCAAGTGGGTGAGAGTAGTGAGGCACAGTGACTCTGTAACTATATTTAGGATCCCCGACTTCTCTTGTTGATTGATGGAATTGGCATTGCTCCTAATAGCAGGCTGGAGGCTTTTGAATGTCTAGGCTCAGACTTTATGGGCTCGATTTGAACCCTATCGCAGGGTACCACACTTACCTTTTTTGTCCGTGGCCCGGTCGGGCCAGTGAAATAATTTCTTCCCCTTTTCTGGTGGCCCGAACAAATTTTTTACTGGCCCCAAAATGTTATTTCATGGGTAAATTTTTTACTATTCAACATTGTCATTCTCTTTCCTTATTAGAACTGTGATTATAGATGAAGCATGACATGGAAGAAAACAAGCTTTTCTAATTTTGTCAATGTCGGTTGAAAACCTGCTTGCCCGATCGGGCCACCAAAATATGACTTTTATACATTTTTGCTGGCACAAAGTGCAATTTCACTGGCCCTGGGCCAGCGGGCCAGTGCGAGTGTTGAGCCCTGCCTATCGTTAATATTCATGTGCATGACTGTGCGACAAGCCAGTTGTATCATTGTTGATTGGAGTTGAAAGTGAAGAATGAGCTTTAACCTATTTAAGACTGAGTGACTTTAACTGATATTTGATATTACATTCATTCTCCGTAGACCCCAGCCGTAGTATTTATCAGGGTCAGTCCTGAATGGTTTAAATGTATTTATTCTATTATTAAGTTCCAAAGCGTAACCACCTTTTTTCATATGAGTTCTTAAAATATTTTGAATTTGTCTTTTCTTCATGTCTTTAGTTTATTGTGACTAAATATATATATCTTTCTTTTTTAGTATGACTACAAATATCTTTCTTGTCCATATCTCTGTTTAGGCCCTGAAATTCCTTCATGAAAAGGGCCTACCGTACGGCCATCTACACACGGGGAACGTGATGTTGGAAGGCAGTGCATGCAGACTGCTGGACATTGAGAACACGTTACTTGGTCTGCCATTCTTCTACAGAGGTTACCTCTCACAGTTCAGGAAAGTCAATGTAAGTTCCTCCCAACCCCACCCCCCCCCCCCCCCCCCCCACCCCTCCTGAAGTTTTTTGTTAGGCATCCCCCCAACATTCTTGCAAGTTATATATATATTGATGTAATTTGCTATGCAATTATGTAGATTAGCAAAGAATAATCATAAATGATTGAAAAGGAAGAAATAATAGCGTTGCTTTAAACAATTATTTATATATATATATATTAGGAAGAAGCCAAAGCTGTATGGATTGATCCCCTTTTCACAATTATGTAGATTATATTGATTTTTAGTAGGATTGATATAAAGGCTTTATTTCTAAAAACTAACGAAGAAATTTTTTTATCCATTCAATATTTTAATTGAACCTGCCCCAAAACATGAAAATTATAAGAAAATATGTGATACATTTCATTATATTTTCAAAACAACATCTTGATGTACAACCAGTAAAGTATCATTTTAAAAGACAATATTTTTTACTGGAAGCTGCATGCAAGTGGAAAAAATCGCTTTAATTAGATTTTGCATTTGTATATACAGGGTGGCCCAAAAAAAACGGAACGGGGCACTTCCCAAAATAAAGTAGCACATGTATTATGTCCATCGGATAGAGTGTCTTTTCAAATGAACAACGATACCAAGAACAGTCAATTTGGTCGTGTAGTTTTTGTTTTAGGGCCCTGTGAGTGACACCATGTCAGGTTCTCTTTTTTGTCAATTTGTATTGAGCCAGCGCTTGATGAATTGCACGAACCGCCGTTCATATCGTTGAGCATCGCGCACTATTGTTAGTGTGCACTCAGTCGTGTGCCGAGAGAATGGGCCTGGTCGCTGAATGGTATTACGGGCAAGGAGTGCGGTTAAACTGGCATTGACTAGGTCAAAATCGACATAAATCGGCACCTGACATGGTCTCACTCACTGCGTCCTTAAACAAAAACGACCTGACCAAAATTACTGTTCTTGGTATCGTTTTTCATTGGAAAGGACACCCTATCCGATGAACATAAACATTGTGGTATTATATTTTGGGAAGTGCCCCGTTCCGTTTTTTGTGGGCCACCCTGTATAGACTCTTGATATATTATTGAACTTATTATTTACCATAAGTGTAATGTTTCTTTTGCTGCGACAGACGACAGAGGCAGTAGATGTGTACTCCTTTGGTCATCTACTATACGAGATGACGTTTGGAACTCCACTCAATGTCTCATCCAAAGATGACTTCCCACACACTGTACCTCCACCCATCAGTAAGTATAATTAAGTATAACAATCACTTCTGTAATTATCAAAGTTTATGTATTAAAATTCTGGACAAACTTACTTGTGTAAGTCGCGACATTTCGCCGATGACTACCCGCTTCTTCTGGCAACCTGCCAAAGGGAGGGTGGTCCTTATAAAGCTGTGTAGGAACTTTAGTCACGTGCGTGACAAACTGCTCAGAACTGAGTGAGAATATACATCAACTTAATTCTGTAAATATTGTTAATAGGTTGCACATAAAATTACAAAATGGTTGAAATCTTGGTTCGAAAATTGTGAAAAGCATAGCTCTGCCTTTTCAGTTTAGTAGAAAAATCTTTGAACTTGCCGTTTTGTCATCTTAACATAACTTAACCAGGCAAACTTCCTTCTTTGTGTGAGTGTGATTCATGAATCAAACACATACATGTACATGTACAAGACTGAACCAATTTGATTTTGATTTTCTTAATTTATTTCACTCTTTCGTATTTTAAAAGTAACAAATTGAATGTAAAGTATTTGTCTAGCAATCCAGAGGGTTTGGAGTATAAGTCCGACACCAATTGTTTACTCTTTTTTCTCATTCAGTCAATTTATCCAGTCAGGATTCCTTATTTTCAATTAAACTAACATACCTTTTAGTCTTCATTGATCAGCAAAGCCACCTCAGAATCAATTTGTTTATTTGTTTTTTTTTGTGTGTTTTTTTTTCAGAATCTATCCTGGAATCCATTCTGACGACAGAAGCGTGTAAAAGCAAACTGCCCTCTCTTGATGATCTCCTGGCAGATCCGTAAGCAAACACATCTTCAATTAAATTTGTGTTACATGTATAATAAAACTAGTATAATCAATTGTTTAATTCATAAGGATTTAGATGGTGGTGGTGGTGGTGGCGACGGCGGCAAGGATGACAAAGATAAAGTTGAATTTAGAGTGTTGTTTAACATACCTCACTATCCCAGCAAAAAAAGGGAGAAAATTAAGCTTTCATTTTTGTATAGGCCCAATTCAAATTAATGTATGTAAGAAAAATTTAGTAATTTGAACGAAATTGTTACTTCAAAACCCTCCAAAATAAATGTAAAGTGAAGATCCAGCCTGCACTTGTGGCTGTAATCCATCCCTTGAGTGGATGCTAATCAGATAAAAACTGAACAAAGTAAAATAATCCTGTAAATTTATATCAATTTAGGGAAGATTTTGAATAATTAAATTGTATCAGTTCAAACCTTCCCCCCCCCCCCCCAAAAAAAATAAATAAATAAACAAAATAAATAAAAAATAAATAGAAAATGTGATATAATACAAATCTTGCTCTTTATTGCTACATTGTACCAACAGCCTGTTTGCCGATGTGTCTTTTCCCGAGCGAGACCGGCCCCAGTTCAGGATTCCCAGCAAGCTGAAGGAGCCACTCAAAGCTGCCAAGGCTGATGTAGAGAAACGCATGCAGGAAGATGCCCGAGTGGTCAGTTTCCGTATTGCAGTGCTACAATATACAGTTGTTAACTGGTGGTGGAGGGAAAAGCGCGGAATGTTCCACTCCCAAGGGATTTCTTCACGAAATACATGTAGCATTTAAACATTCCATGATTTTCTCGACAGCAAAGTTAACAACTGTTTTATCATCTGATTGGCCGGTTAACAGTGCCATGTAACATCCAAAAATGTTACATGGCAGCTGATGCTCTGTATTTTACTAAGTCAGGTGATAAATTAACTTGTTTACCTTGTGGCCCAGTCGGACAAGTAAAAACAGGATTTTTCTTAAGGCTAGTGGCCCTGTGATAAACCTGAATCTGGTGGCTGCAAATGAGAATTTTTTTTTTTTACAAATTATGTTATGTTTGGTTGCCTATTCAAGCTATTGGAATTAAGCCTCGAAATTTGGTGGCCCACAGCTAATTTTTAGTGGCCACGGGCCAGTGATAATATTGAGCATTGCTTTTCATTAGTTGGTCTAGCTTCATTTTGTCTATCACATGATGCAATAAAATAATTTTGTCTTGATTGCCCTGGGTCATACAATGCCATGCTTTTTAGTCATAATCACTTGTTCAACACAGTGTTAGACAAATTCAATCAATCATGACATATAAACACTATTTGAGTTTTGCGGAATGCAGTAGAGAGATCTACAGTTTGATGATCAATACCATAATGAAATTCAGTCAATCATGACAGGTTTATAATAGCTTCTGACCTCACGAGCAATGAAGGGGTTTCTGGGACGAACGCCGCACTAGGGTTTTCTATAGCTCAGTCGGTAAGAGCACCGGTCTAGCAATCCGGAGGTCTCTGGTTGGAATCCCATTTTCTTTGCTCTTTTTCCATCAATCATGACATAACGCTATTTGAGTTTTGCAGAATACAGTAGAGAGATCTACAATTTGATGTTCAATACCATGATGAAGTGTTCTCCTGGAAACTTTCATGATAAAACCAAAGAGGGATATAGCGAAGACTCAAAAATGTGAAAAGAAAGACACCTACTAAATGATAGATGGTAAAAGTTTGATTTGTTTTACTGTAGCCTGAATATTCCTTTCAAGGGCCATTCTTGGTCACGTGTGTGACCCAAAACATGACAAATTTTGAAATGGGATGCTTATATTTCAGTAAGTATGAGACTATAATGATTTTTACTTCATATGTGACTTGAATATGTTGTAGTCTTTCAAACTTAACACAAAATATTTTATAAGGATTACGTAACTCAATGTCAGAGGTCAAATGGCATGGGTCACGTGTGTGACTTCGCACGGAGCGCTTTTTTCATAACTAAATTTCATTTGGAAAATTCTTTAAAATACGAATAGCTATAATGTTCATCTTATTACCAGAGAAGTACTATACATTTGTAAGTACAACAATAGCAATGAATGAGAATTATATCAAACCGTTGTTTTTTATAGTACTTAATTATGTGGCAACGTCTGGTCACGTGTGTGACATTTTGGGGTGGTCACGTGTGTGACATGTACAATATGAATGGAAAAATGGGAATTTTATAATATCGGGTTTAGAAAAGAATGAAAGGTTGAATTTTTACAAAGTTGGTATCAACCTGTACAGGAAAGTGAGAAGAATGAGCTTGCTAATTATCCTTTTGATATCTTGATTATTTTCTGAATTATGATTATTAGAAAAATATTGAAATATGTAAATTTATGCAAATGAGTAAAAAAGTTTCATTTTAAACTTCAAATCATGTATTTCATGAAACTTTACACATGGATCATTCCAAAAATGGAACAAAACTACAGAAAAATAAAACTTCAATTTTTCCGAAAAAGTTTCACTTTTCAAAGAATGGCCCTCAAAGGACTGATGCAGGCATGCCAGTTTTCATTTATTTTCCACCATTTGTAAACAAAGTCATGACTCCATTTCCAGGTTCTCAACTTGTACATGAAGAGCTTAATTCCAAAAGGGGCTACAGTATATCCACTTTCCATAACAAAAAATGAGTTAACGATATCAGCGCATTAATAAGCTACGTAGCTATCTAGAAATCTGAATTTTAGGACGAATTACGAGATCAAAATCAAAATATGGAACGTTCAATTTTCATATTCCCATAGGCACATGTACAAAGTTGGACAAAGAAACCTGATTTTCTCCGAAATTGAAAAAGTGGATATAGCCCCTTTTGGAAATAAGCTCTTCACATGTACATTGTATGTAGCTCAATGGCATCCCTGTGATGTAATAATTTGTTACAATATAAGGTTATTACAATTTTTTTCTTCCCTAGGTCTCGTCGTTCCGTCGGCTGTCGAAGGCCCACGCCCATCACAACTCAGATGAGGAGAAAAGGAGGAGGAAGAAGGCCGGTCTGAAGAAGAGGATGTCGGAGCAGAACATGACGACGGAAGAAGGTCCTACTCCATCCACAAATGGCACGAATGGCAACCATGCAAGCAATGGTATGTGTATAAATCACCATACATGCTACATTATTTGGCTGAAGCCATTTTTCGTTACATTTAAAGAGATCTACATGTAGTAACTTTGTTGACATGTACGCAAACTGACGAAGGGTTGATGTGATCTGATATGTATACTGACGGATGTGTGAAAATTTCATGGTAAATAAATGCTGTACAACCGAGTAATGAGCACAAATGCACAGTGATAATTGCTAATTCATTGCACTAATTTTATACAAAGTTGCAAGTCTCCAAAGTCCCCCAGGGAGACTTTCAAATACAAGGCACTTCAATCATACCTATCTTCACATGGTTGCAAAAAAAAATCAAAACATATTATTCAGGATTTTAATAATAATAATTATAAACAAGCATTTACATTGCACCATTAATCTAGACATTCTATTCCGAGGCGCATCATACTGTACAGTACAGTATATTATTACCCTGACTTGTCTAATTTGGCAATATATTATAATGTATTCAAATGTAGGGGTTTCTTGCAGCTGACGTGACTTACAGAGGGTTGCATAAATTGTGCAATCTTTCTATATAATTAATTAATTATTATTGACTAAGAAAATACAAATATAATTATTTCCAACTACATATGTCTATTTCCCTTGTTCTTCATGATTGTTATTCAGGTCAAATTCCTGCTGCTCCTGCCCCACCCCCAGGTAAGTCTCCCTACTTAAACTAATTACTCCTGAATATTTAGACATTCCCCTACACTCTCAGGTGGAATGGATAACTTAAAATATCTTTCTTTTTTTTGCCATTAAGGAGGGTTTTGGAGTGTTGTCCTGGGGGTGTATTCTGAAAACGATTTTAAGCTGAAATTTATTGTATCTAGGTAATATCTACGTCACTAATAATTTTATGATTTGGTTTCGTTTTGTGATATCAAATAGATACCTAACATTTTGCAAAGGGTTGTGTAATTCATAAACAAAGCAATTAATTACCACCACTTACGGAACCACTATTATTTCCTGGTTCCGTACGGGCCAAACATTTGTGAGTGCGCCAATGCTATTCACGCGTACGTTTGGAGACAATAGAATCCTGGACGATTCGTTCACTCTGGACAAAGTAGTCTTCGTAATTCAGACACATGGACGCATGCTTTCAAATGGTGATGCATTTTCCAATTATATATTTTTGTGAACTTGTTGATGGAATGGACTACTAAAGATGTTACCTTTCATTTATAAGAATATTATGTTTGGGTGATGGTACCCTTTAAGGAATAGCGATTTGCTAAAATATATTTTAGTGACGTAGATATGACATACATAAAATAAATTTTAACTTCAGAATACACCCCCTGATTTCTATGTCAGATTTAAAAGTTTCCCAATACCCCCAATAACAGCATGGAGACTTATTTATTTACTTACAGCACATAATATGCATTTGTTTTCAAACTCTACATAAGTGAATCAATCTATGAACATATTACACTAATCTCTTTCTATCTTAAAATTGAATTCAAAAGAAGTGTGAAATAATAAAATGTAAATATAATTATTTTAGGATTCTGAATGCTCTAAGAGAATTCAATTATTTGTTGAAATAAGCAATACAAAACTGATTTATCAATTTTACATAGCATTCAATGGCTTTTCACTAATTTTGAGTCTAACTTGAGTTTAAGTTCAACTTTAAAATTTCAGTGAAACACCCCCAGTAGTCTTGGCTCCAGAGGAACCAGTTTACATAATAAATGGACATGTACATGTACTTGTGACTGGATTAATATATTGTGGTGAACAATGATTACTCTTGGCAGATGAAAATGTCAAACATCATAGAAAAAAGGGTCATAGAGTACATCATAGGTGAGACAGAATGCTGCATGACTTGCATGGGATGAAAGAATGCCTTTCTGAAAGATAAATTTAAATGGAAAAGACATTGGCAATGCTGAAACATGCAGAATTTGGATGTTGTTTAATATTAGGTTGCATTATTCATGTGCCACTCATATGCCTATCAAACTTTAAAGGGATCTAGTAACTTTGTTGACATGTGCAAAAAGTGATGAATGGTTGATGCAATGTATATTGTTGTTATCTCATATCGTCGCTGGGCAATAAAAAGGGCAAAATGGCCGATATTATCGTCAAATATCGATTTTGTTTTTATTTTATTTTCAGATAGAGTTCTTTAAAACCTATCCGATGATATGTTTAGAATTCCCATATGTGCCCCACTTTTTGAGAAAATCAAAAATAACAAAAGGACAAAATGACAAAATTGCGCGTATTTGGGCAACAAAAAGGACAAAATCGTTTTCACGAACTGCCGAGAGGTGTTATTTGGTTAAGAATCAATGTATAACGAATGAAATGTGTTATTTTACTACTTTTCCGTAAGAATATAGCATTGATCACAATATTTGCACATGCGTACGGCCACAAGTTTAACCAATTTTAATCCAAGTGACTACGAAATAACCCTTGTATGTTTGGCATACACGACTAAACGCGCATATGATATGGGCAATAAAAAGGACAAAAATGGATTTGCCCTTTTAGCTGCCCATTATTGCGCCAAGTCGCGCGCATTGCCTGTGCATTATCAATGCGCGTAAAAGGGCAATTCGCGTTTTGTCCTTTTTCATGCCCAATATCGACGCGATATCGTGCATGTAAAAAGGGCAAATTCAGAAATGCGTAAATAACTCTGTTAAAAAGAACTGAGCGTAGGCCAAATTAAACGACTTGATCGCTTTATAGCCTACATTACTGTTTCACTTAACAATATTACTGGATTTGGCATTTGAAAAATATAATTGCCCAAAATGTCAAAATGTTGTTTCTTCCAAAAAAGTAAGTATCGTTTTTTGCTATCGATACCGTCAATTTGTCCTTTTAATTGCCCAGCGACGATATGTCCACAAATGGACATTGCATGGCCAAGTAATGAGCGAAAATGCAAAGTGATATTCACTATTACTCACTGCACTCACTTTGTACACGGTTTCAAAACTCCGCTGGAGTTTTTCTTATCTGAATACTTCGATCGTACATATCTTTGTAACGAAAGGGAAATTTGAAAAACCGAAACCTGTCCCATGATTTTATTGTTAATACGAATACAACAAGGTATGAGGGAACCGCTAGAATTAAAATTTTATTTTGAGGATTAGGACAATGTTACTAAGTCCCTTTAAGAACTTTGATTTTGTACATCATATAATTTATTTGACTTCCTTTGATTAGATAGAATGAAATATGTTTATGAACTCAGTGACGTAGCGATGGGGTCAAAGGGAATATTTTGACAAAAACAATACAAAACTTAAGGTGAAAATCAGTGAATTTTTTAAATTTTAAATACATAAGGTGTGCCCTACATTCAGTCCGACCACTACGTGTCTGTTTGAACTTGAATTTTTATAGAATTATAGTTTGTTATATGATACCGATCGTAATTGGAAATAAATAATATTCCAGGGCCCAGTCACAGAAAAAGTTACAAATCGATTGTAAAGTTGCAATCAATTGCAAGTCAGATCATGTGACTGAATGCGCAAATCTGATTGGTTGAAATATACATTTTTTCTGACTTGCAATTAATTGCAAATTTACCATTGATTGCAACTCTTTCTGCAATGGGGCCCTGGTGATACAATCAATAGAAGGAGCATCATTGTGGAAGAAAGTGAATGGGATCATGCATGGCTTCTATCATGTATTCATGTTTATTTTTATAGCCCTTTTCAAGATGATTCAATTTATCTATAACATGTGTTCTTCATAGATCCCAATTCAAGTACTTGGGGACCAGTACTTATACATAAGTACAAATGTATATGAATCATATTTTCCAGATATGTAGGGTTGGTTCACAGGGCCTTCCTTTCAGCTTTCCCTCGGGGGGTCAAAAAGACACACCATATACCGTAGACCAGGGGAAAAATACATGGAGGCTCGGGGTGAATGTGACTTTCGCCCCCCCCCCCCCCCCCCCCCCAAATGTGCATAGAGTTCAATGCAAATTTCAATTTCGGGGTGTTATTTTCATGCAGGCAAGCTTGAAAAGTAGCCCACGAAAAATAAATTTTAATTTTGTGTCATAGATCCTAATTCATTGGTGACCAGTGGCCATATTCATAAAACCCCGATAAGCTAGTTGGTTAATCAAATTACGATTTCGATGTCCGCTAGGCTTAACTGGTATTCACAAAAGGCCGATAGGCTAAATTCGCTATCGTAGTCAAGGCCTGGCCTAGCATGACAACCCATCTGTCTAAATTCCACAATCATTTGGTATTCCACGACATTGTTAGTCGAAATGCGAACAATTACAACAATAGATCTGCGGTGCCGACTAAATGCATTGAAATCTATTTATGCGGGACGTTCTGAATAGAGCTTTGTTGGACTTACAACAAAGGCGTGAAGTTGAATGACGACCTAACACCCAGCTAATTTTTTCTTATTCACCAAAGCCAGATAGGACAAATTTTAGCGACACTGGACCAAAAATTTAGAGGTACTCTGATGTACCTCTAAATTGCTAGCAAGTAACAATCTGCCCGGTTTTTGTGTGTATATATGCGTGTGGCGCGATCGTGAACATGGCAAGGCGAATATTCGAATAAGGGATATTAGAGATTTTTTTATGATAGCGTGATGTTAGTTCAAAATAGTTCCCCAAGTAACATACTTTTCCGTGTTTGCCCTAGCATCCTTGTACTTCAGCAATAACATCTTTTATCAGCTTAAATTACATGTTATTATCTGGAGAGTAATTTGCCTTCATTTGTCCTTTTTGTGACATATTAGCTTACTTTTGCAGTTCGGATTGATTTTACGTGATTTCAATTCTGTTTTGATGAATCTATCTATATATAATACTATTTAATGCAATTTCGTTTCTGTTTTCACTGCAATTGAATAGTTTCCCCTGTCATGCTATCATATTATAAGCGTGGCGGAGCTTGATCGTAATGAGGAGGGAGATGTATTTGGTTTTACTTCATTGGGGTGGCTATGAAAACATGTGCTTACGCGTGATCCCCCCCCCCCCCCCCCCCTCCCGCCCCGAAAAAAAAACATCATTCCTACTCACGCTCATATCTACAGTAACACCCTTACATTTAGGAATTATAGCAAGCTTTTTATTTTGGACACAAGTTACCGCCCCCCCCCCCGTTTACCCCAGATAAGACAATTATGTTCTACTACCCCCCCCCCCCCCCCCTTACTGCATCACGTTGTAGAACACATAGTACGCTTTTATGATTGGAACAATAAGGAACCATTCGTTCATTCACACGTTCGAGTAAACTGCGCTTTTATGCGATGTCAAACAAAAAAGCAACAGATGGAATGTTACCATGACAGCCACGATGAATAAATTAGATCATCCGAGTTGTTAGCTTGTTATCGGTATGGTTAGCAGTGCGTCTTGAATTACGATTTAGCAACCCGCTACGAAGATTTTAAATGGCTATTGTATTACAGGGCTTAGACGCTCGTTGATTGGTCGATATGGTAAGGGCATAGACAGCGTGCAAAATCTACACACATTACTAAAGACATATCTATGCACGTGTGTGTTGTGCACTGGTTTGCGAAAACAAAGGAGATCATCCAAGCGAGTTCCGTGAGTTCGCCGCTAGTTATCGTCCAAAGTGGCATTTTGGCAAGGAGATAAGGCCTAGCTGACAGATAGGCTATCGGGCTTTTATGAATATGGCCACAGTACAAGACTTTTTTAGTGGTCAAATTACATTTCTGGTGGCAACTGGCATACAGGCCACTGGCAGAACCATTTAACCCATTCACTACGAGATTCAGAAAATCCCCATAGACTTTGTACACAACCAACTCGGTTCCCATAAGCAACAGGTTAATAGGCATTAGGATTGCAATCACCAAGCTCATAAATTTGCATAAATTTTGGTTGTCTTTATTATTTGTCTTTCCCTCATAACAGTGGCAAATTGATGTCAGGTATATGATATTCATATTTACACTTCTGCACTGCATGATGGCTTTCTGTTCTGTTTGTAGTCTATCACTACTAGATGTCGTTTGTGGTTATTTACGATCACCTTGATTTTTGTGATGGTGTTTTGCTTTTTTCAGAGACTTTCAGATGCTGACTTGTTTTTGGATCGTCTATCCGCCTGCCTATCCTTTTCTGGTTGTTTCAATATTTTAAGTCTGTGTGTGCTATGTCGACTCTTATCTCAATATTCACAGAATAGGATGATGTATTGAATGTGGAATAAACTCTCTATTCATTTAAAGATGCTAATAGAGTTTGTACTAATAAAGCGGGGACTCCTTTCTATTCTGGGGGGTATTTAGTTATTCATGAAATCAGGCAAAGATATGTTGTTCTCTTATTGTCTATGGTATGTTTTTATCTAAAATTTAATATCTGTATATGCCTTGAGATCCTAATGATCTCGTTGAATTAAAGCCCCATGACATCTCTTGAAGCCCCTTTAGTATTATTTCAAATATATCTTCTTTGAGAGTCTTGTTTGTCTGTCTGTCTCTCTCTCTCTCTCTCACTCTTCTCTTTCCCTATTTCCCTCTCCCTATGTCTCACTTGGATATTTGATATAATTTACCCATTCAGGACTGACTGATTTTGCTAAAAACATGCATTCTCCATAGACTCCTGCCCATGTATTTTGGGGGACTAGTCCTGAACGAATTAACATCAGTTGTGTTTCAGAATCAGGGCGTATATCTGTGTATGCAGGTCTCTCCTTGCACAACTACGATCGTAAATGCCGCAAAGTTTCTTGTTTTGCCAGAGCCAGTCACATACATGTCTACACCAGTGTTTTTATTTGACTCTTCATAAAAATCAATAAATCAAATCTCCAAAATAAAAAATAGTCAGTGCTGAGATTCTAAAAATTCCCATAGACTTTGTACATAGATCACCCGGTTCCCGTATGCAAGGGGTTAAGTGTCACTTCTACGGTGCGGCGCCAAGGTCAGTGCTATGGTACCTTGGTTATATCACATCATTCATACAAGTACAGTCAAACCTGTCTCAGCGGCCACCTGTCTATAGCAGCCAACCTGCCTATAGTGGCTACCAATTAGGATCCTGTGCAGGAGAAAACAATATTATGGAAACTGTCTATAGACAGATAGAGGTCACCTGTTGTCCTGTCTACAGTGGCTACTTTTGTTTGTCTCCCTTCGGTGGTCACTATACGCAGGTTTGACTGTATAACTTTTGTCTGGGAGGCACGACCACACATGCTGCACTTTTTGTATGTTTGTATCTATAAAGCACACTAATGCAATATCCACATGGTTTTGCTAGTTTATAGCCTCGTGAAGTTAGTTGTAAAATGCCAGAACATACTTTAGTTCCGCTCAGTCCTACAGCATTATAAAAAAAAGTCATGTTTTGTACAATGTATGCTACATGTGTATTCTTCTTGATATTTGTCTTTGTTCAAAAATATATAATCCTATGAAATGTACTTCCCTTTTCCTTTTACTAATTAGGAGTTTGATAATTGTTTTGTTAAATGTTAATTTCGGGGTCCCATACTTCGGTGGTTATTCTTTGAAATGCTTGATAATGATGTGACTTTTCAGGGCAGCTTGTCTAAAGCCAGAGTTAAATTGTGACCTTACACCACAAAACGTCCGATAAGTCGAGAAAATTGATTGTGCTGATTTTCATTTAA
Source organism: Echinarachnius parma (assembly GCA_037951105.1). NCBI lineage: Eukaryota > Metazoa > Echinodermata > Echinoidea > Clypeasteroida > Echinarachniidae > Echinarachnius > Echinarachnius parma. The sequence continues at coordinate 83,139 of JBAMJV010004993.1, forward strand.
CATTAAAATAGAAGTCATTACCTTTAAAATGATATATAATTTGTCATATTTAGACTAAGCAAACCCTTTTCAAAATGAATGCCAAAGATTTGGAATATGGCTGAAGCATTTTTAAAATAAGGGAGAAATCGGCCATTTAAATGATAAGTGTCCATTCAAGCACTTTAATAAGATCACATTTATTAGATTCAAAAATCATATTTAAACATGATTTTTGACGCTCAAAACTACACAGGAGGTACAGTAGGTTATGCCTTTTCAGGAAATATCAAAATCCTAAATCTCATATTTTGAAAAATGTTTGACTATTTTAGCTAATAAAAGAGAAACTATATCAGCGACATAACGGTCGTTTTGTGGTGTAAGGTCACAATTGGTACTTACATGTACATGTAGTACATAACAGCACATTTGAACATGAATAACATGGAAAATGTTCAATTTGTAATGAAATGTATGACTATTACCGATTGTTTGTTTGATATCAATGCCTATTTTGAACAGATGAACATGGTGCGGCAGAGTAAATTTCAGGTTTGTTTCAGTCCGTTCTGTTCCATGTAGTACATTAATCAGTAGTACTTGCACCTCTTGTCTATATTTGGTCCTCTTTGTCCACCTCTGTCTGATTATTTATACAAATAGTCAAACCTTTCATAGTGGCCACCTGTCTTTAGCACTTAACCTACATATCGTCAGTTGAGAATGAGAAGGGCGCTAAGTCCTTACGCTCGCGCCGAATGTAATTCTGAGATAATCGCGTTTAAAGTTGTTTGCCTTTTTAAAAGTCACAATTAACAGCTTTGTCTGATTCGTTTATTCTTTTCTTACATCTATAAAAAAACTGGGACATAACATATTAAAGTTTGTTTGTTTAGAGCTAGTTAAAATCTTAGCGCCCTTATCATTTTAAGCATGTTGCGTGTAATGCCACACTTTGCTTAAAATGAGAAGGGCGTTAAGTACTAAAAATCGAGATATCCTGGAGTAGCTGCATAATTTTAATGATCTAAACATTGTAAAAGATGTATTTTAACATTGTAGACACAATCAAATACAAATCCGAAGAAATCATTAATTTCTTTCACGATTTTAGTGCAGTTTTATTACTTAACGCCCACAGTTCGTATACTTTCTACGCAACTGTTTTACAAATCACGCGCTTTTGCAGATTTTTATAAAAGTGATAAGGGCACTAAGTCGCCGCGCGCACCGGACCGGTTCAAACCGGTTTTGCATATCGAGCACACATGCGTGCCGCGCCTGCCTTGCGCAAGCGCTCAAGCACCGAGCGCACTTAACGCCCTTCTCATTCTCAACGAAATCGCCGAGAGTCGTTAACGCCCTTTGATTATTGGTCTATATCTCAATTTTCTGATTTGGTAGTCTGTATTTTTATATGTCTTCAAGATTCTAGCTCAATGTCTATGGATTGATATATATATATATATTTACAATAATTTCTCTTTGTGTGGTTCTATAAATTTGTCCACCTCTGTCTTTGGTTGATTTTTTTATTACTTTTTGCTTCATTCTCAAGTGCACTGGTTTTGTAGTGTCTATCAATATTTTGTTGTATACTTTCCCTTTTAATATTTGGTCCTATTTGTCTACCTCTGTCTGGGTTACACATGTATGTGGTTGATTTTTATTACATTTTGCTTCATCCTCAAGTGTCCTGTGTTGGTAGTCTATAATATATGGGCAATTCCACGAAAAAGTGGACATGAACTCAAAAAAACAATTGGCTCTATTTCAAATCCTATTGATTTTTTCTGGATTATTTTTCCATACAACATGATCCTATGATTATATCTTTCAGTTCACATGATTTTTTTTATTCTCGGGTGTCTCCTTATAGGAAAAACGGAAACCATACATGAAACTCCACACATGGGATTACCCTGTGCAAATTTCAGGAAAATCCTTATATTTTCAAAATTTTCTGGTATTTTTATTATTTAAGGCACCAAATTTGATGACTGATAATCAAATTACCTTTTCAGATTAAAATTTCAGTCTTTTGAGTGCTCTAAGGTATATTTTTTAATTAATCAAATCCTCCGGACAAACTGTAATGTCCGTGACGCTGAAAAATGTAATGTCCGTGACGCAACGTTTTGTTGTCTAGATCACATATACCTGGCCCGTTTCGCAAAATCCATCTTGGATTCAATTCATCATTGCCTTGTCTATAATTGAATACCTACATGTAAATCACCTTTGTGAGGTCTCAGAACTCACAGATTTTTGCAAAGATGTATATGGATGCAAAAAGTCATGTCCAAAAAATGTAATGTCCGTGACGGCGCACATTTTGCAGAATTACTCAGTAACGAATTGGATAAATGTTCTGAAACTTTTTTTGCATACTTAACCAGGCTATTGCTTTGTAATCAAAATAAAAGTTAGACATTAGGTAGAGGTATGAAATAGTAGTGGCATTGGAAAGTCATGAAAATACTGTCTGTTTGTAATGCCCGTGACGCTGGAGTTGCCCATGTACATTGTAGATCCTGATTCAATGTCTTAGTCTATCAATATTTTTGTTGTCATTTCTTTTCTACATTACATGGTTCCGGCTTGTCTTGCAAATGGTGTATAAAATTATGATCGTCTATTGAAGGGTAAAAGGAAAATGCATTTAGTGGCGTATCCGAATACCCCTATTAAAATAATTGGACAATAACACTTACAAAAATATTATAAGGGAAAATCTGTAAAAAAAAAAAAAAAAGAAGGAAAAGAAAAGAAAAATAAATGAAAAAAATACATACAGTGTTCCCCCACCCCCCATAACTTGCGTGCCCCCTAACTAGTCTGGACACGCTACGCCACATGCATGCATTTGCTCAATAATGTTTGTATGATTTAGTTTTATGTGCCAGCTGCGCTTTGTAGGGAAATAGAAAGATCATTTTCATAGAGCTAACACATGGACTTAAAAGGTGCTTTAGCCTTTCAGTTGCTTATGAGATGCAAATTTGTAATGATGTAGTGAACTAATCTAATTGGATGTAAAACATCAGTTTTTAATAGCTTAACATGATTGACAGACGCACAATAAAGAAAGTTATGAAGCCAAAGAAAAAGGGAAGAACCATTTTGAGAGATCCATAGGCTTCTGTTAAATTAATCAGCTAAATAGAACTAAAAGACATCCATGGCATATTAACAAAACTTCTTGCTTAAGACCTGGGCATAAAATCCATAAATAAATCTTTTCTTTCTTATAGCATTGGGGTAGATGGCTGATTTCAGCAGCCAATCCCTCCACACCAACCACTGCCAAAATATACATATATACTTTGTAATTGTATATATTTTAAAGTACATAATTAACCCAACTCTAGTTGAGTTCTGGTAGAGTACAGTTTGGGTCAAACTGAATTTTAGTTACCAAAACCTGCACCATTACATTACAAACTAATAGTTATAACTACACCATGCTCGAAAGGAATACAAAATTACAAATGACTAGGTAAAAAGCCTGTTATCATTAAAAAAAGAGCTGTTCAAACTAAAGAGGGTGCTCTCTAAACATTCATCGGTTTAAACCATTTAAAATAAAATATTGTGCATGTGATGTTTTGTTGAAATAGTGATTACTTGTAGATAGAGAGATAATAAACAACTATTTAAAAACCTCTTTGTAAATTTTTGAAAAGAGGAAGCATTTTAAAAATTTGTTTAAAGGCTGGTTCAAAATTATCGAATAATTGTGGGGCCCCACAATTATTACAAATGGTTATAAATATTATAGATATTTCAGGCATTTCTGAACCGATTTTGATCAAATAAAGTTCATTCTGTCATTAAAATTGTATGCTCTTTCGAATTTGACACTCAGTTTTTCATTATCTCACAATTTTTTTTTTTTTTTTTGTGTAGCGCCCTCTATACCAAAACTCAACTATCCCTTTAATAAACAGCTATTTTTTAAACAATACTGCTGCTGCTTGGATTTATCATTTCATTTGTGTTGGAGGGGCACACAATGGGGGAGCTGGGGATTTTCATGTGGGCTATATATAGACTGAGACATATCTTATAAATAGGCCTAGTATCAGGAATCCATTATTACTACTGTCCATACCCAGGGAGAGAGAAAAATAAAATGTGCAATTGTGTCATTATAATAAAGCAATTATTACCCAAGCAAAATGTATGCAGTTTTGTGCCTTTTCAGCACTCGTGTGATAAAATGTTAGCAGAATAAAGCTGGTAGGTACCAAAGTAATGCTTCAGCGTATAGCTATAGTCTGCCATTCCCTGGCTTTCTGGTCGAATGTGATTCCCGAGTATTATTTTGTGGTTTTCCCTTCTTTTTTGTTTGTTTGCCATGCCACATGAACATGATCGATATGTGTACTTCAATGTTGTGTTGGAACGTTTATTTGAATGTATCTTTGATTTTCTCTCCCCATTTTTCATAGTGCATGAAATATAATGTGTGTTCCTGATGAGTGTACGAAAGATATATATGATTTCATGTCTTATGATCTGTTCCTTTCCTTTCCTTTCTTTCTTTTTTCTTGAAATTCATGGATGATTGGCCTTCTTTTTGTTGAATAAAATACTTCCATTAGGGTATTAGTTTAGATTTGTAAGATTTGTAATATCTTTTAAACATCTTTTAATTACATTAAAAACATTAATATAAAACTTGTTATTTACATGTATGAGCATTGTTGGATAATTTCACTTAATGAATCCCTTTACATTTTTCTTTTGTCCAAGACCTGGAATGTACCATAATACATACTTGCACTAAATAAAACATGACTTTTTATCCTAAATACATTATAATTTGTGCATACAAGTTTAGTTCTTCATTTAAAGGTGCACCTGTAAAGTGTCAGATATTGCCCAACATGACATTTGAGACTTCAATCCTGTACCAAAATCATTGTAATTAAAGATATGTCCGAATGATGTGTGAAAGATTCATTGAAAAAAAACACTGCTTTCCTGGTTAAAAAAGCGAAAATATGCGTCAGCTTTTACAACAAATTACTGTATTAATGACGTGTACATGTATGAGGTTTATGACCGTTCATTAACGCTCTTGAGCTGAATGATAGATATCGCCATACTAAAGGGGCATTTGAAAAAATCTAACCCTATTTTATATTCTTCTCTTACCATTGCTAAACAACACGGTAGAAGAGAAACGAGGAAGCTCCAAGTAATTTTCGTGGAGTTAGACACTTTACAGGCATCCCTTTAACTTTCTCTTTGTAGACTGAATAGTATGCAATATTGATTTTCATATTAATTTAAAATCCCTGTCTAGTAGTCAACTTCGATACAATTTTGATTTGTTTCTATTTTAATTTCTATAATCTAAAGTCAGAATATGAACTCCATCACCGTTACTAAATAATTCAGTGTATTGTGTGTACTGAAGTAGGACCTTAAAAGTCGGGACATTGAAAGTCATCATGGTTTATTCTGTCTATTAAATTCCATTGCATTTTACACTGTATCTAGCATATACTGTAGAACATGCTAATTGGCTCATGCGTAGCAATATGCAATATATTGTGCTGTTTTGCTCGAGATTGCACATAGAATGCATGCGGCAAATTGTTTTACCGTGTTGTTTACTCTGAGATAATCATATGAAAACTTTGCCCTGAACTTGTATTAGACTACATCTACTATAAAAACAAATATTTTTAAAAAGGTAAAGATTGTGTATTCGGATAAAGAAAAATAATCATAATTGTTATCAGAAATTCAAATATCAAATTTTGTCCATGTAATGGGTTCAATTTACTAGTCCAGGAACTGTCAGCATTGGTGTAGATAGGCAAGTGTGTTTTGTTGTGTGGGGGATTCTATTCATTCTTCCCCATGAACATGAGAAGTTTTAGCAAATCTATGCCAGTGATTAATAGACATTGAGTAAAGAAATGCTTTTCAAGCCAGGGTGAAATGAAATGAAATGCAATTAAATAAAATAAAATAAAAATGTAACCTACTTTTGGGAATTGGGCCATTGCTTGCTCTTAGCAAACTTATTTATGATTTGCAAGTGTTTTTTTTTTTTTTTTTTGGGGGGGGGGGTTCTATTCATTCTTTCCCATGAACATGAGAAGTTTTAGCAAATCTATGCCAGTGAATAATATACATTGAGTAAAGAAATGCTTTTCAAGCCAGGGTGAAATGAAATGAAATGAAATGCAATGAAACGAAATTAAATAAAAATGTAACCCACTTTTGGGAATTGGGCCATTGCTTGCTCTTAGCAAACTTATTTATGATTTGCAACCTTTAAAATTACTGCAATGCAAGTTTCCTTAAAGACTGCCTGTATTTATATCAACATAGGAAACTCAATTTAAATTTAACCAAATTTATGTTATTTTTAATATGCAATCCAGTTATTTGTAGTACATGTAGTAGTAGTAATACAGAAAAGAGACAAATTTGAACATTTAAGTACAAGAATATATAGATAAAGAGATCAAGGGGGGGGGAAAATGTATATTCTAGGTAAAAGTGAATCAAGGCATCTGACATGTCACCAGAACTTGGATATGCAAAGAACGTATGATAATTAAATGACTAGTTTCACATTCTTACACAATGAATTCATTTTATGAACTCTTGATGGGAGACAGGAAAAACAATATCGAAAATGATTCAAACTAAAAAAAAAACTCTTTGCAGGCTTTTAAGAGTAAATTGTATTTATTTTGTTTAAAAATTATATTTTGAAAAAATAGGTTTTGTATTTATATACATGTACTTTTTAAAAACTTGTGTACTTTTATTCTCTTTGTTTTTATTTTGTGCCTCAAAGAAGAATTTCTAGACAGATCATGCTATATAATATATGTTTGTTATTATGATGTATTATTTATTGTATATAAAAACAATATGACTTGATTCATTTTTTTTTTCATCCAATCTTTGTTCCCCTAGCACCCAGCCTTCCAGCCAGCCAACCAGCCCAAGCACCAGCTCCTCCGATGAGTGCCAACGTGTCGCCTGAGCGCGGCGCTCTGCTCAGCTCCATATCAGGCTTCAACAAGACGGGACTCAAGAAGGCAGAAGTCAACGACAAGAGCACACCCAAAGTTTGATTCTGGATCGAGGGGCTCTACCCCGCTCCAAAAACGGTTTCAATATGTTGGGCCTCAAGAAAGCAGAAATTAGCAACAAAGGTTCACCCAAAATTTTATTCTGGATTGCTAAGAATATAGGTGCCGTGTCCCCTAAGCATCATGGTTTTCTCGGCTCCATAACATGCTTCAACAAGCCTGAGCCCCAAGAACATAGAAGTCAACTACAAAAGGATTCTGGATTGCTAGGAATAAGAGTGTCAACATGTCGTCTGAGTGCGATGCTGTAGTCTGCTCCATAATGGGTTTTAACAATTCGGGCCTAAAGAAAGCAGAAGTCAACAACAAAAGCGCACCCCAAATTGAATTCTGGATTGCTTGGAATAAGAGTGTCAACCTGTCGCCTGTGTGCGGTGCTGTACTCAGCTCCATAACTGGCTTCAATAAGTCGGGCCTCAAGAAAGTAGAAGCTTCCAAAATTGACTTTGAATGAAGCTATTAAGCTGGAGGGGTTTCATGAATGTGGGCCTTGATCTCGAGTTAAGTCTCAAGCCGACATAAGACGTGAGCCATAGAAGATAGTGCGCTTGAATAGGACCTGATAGGATTTTAAAGATAATTATAATGACAGCGGCTCCATTGATTTACATTATAATGACGTCACTTAGCCTCTGAAGAAGATTCTGCTAGGATCAGAAATGTAGGCCCTATATTGACCCTCATAATTATAATGATACGCCTTCATAATTTTACTTGGCAAGATCTAATATGTCACCTGTATTCAGGGTTCTGCTGAGCTTGTACTTGTGGAACAACAATGTAAGTTGGACCTTATTTTTCTTCTTTAAAAAGTTTACACAAGAGGAGACATGCGGTAAATGTGTATTTATCTCGGATCAAGTGTGAACTGAACTCATTTGAACAATACAGGGATGTAAGTATGCTGCAGGGGAAAACAACATACAATGTACATGTACAGTTGCACACTACACAGAGTGCTATAAATTAACTTGTTTAAACGCACTGGCCCATTTGGGCAAGTAATCAACAACAATTTTGAAAAACACTTGCCCTGAGTAAAAGTTTAACTTGCCCAAATAGTAGGTTGTACTTAAGTTATTGTAGTTGACTTAAATTATTTTGCATGTTCCACTTGCCCAATTCGGGCCAATGCTTTAAAAAAGAAATAGCTGGAAATGGAATCTGATTTTCGCTTGCCCTGGGCAATTGGGCAAATGCTTTACATGTTGTATGTAGCATCCTGTGCTAAGGGTAATGTGGTATGCCCTGTATTACCAAGTGTACACATTCATTCAAGTCTTTCAAGACTATTTAATTGTTGGTATAATAATATACATTATATACAGATATTTTCGCGAAAAAATGCATATATATACGTGTATACATATAGGGTGCAGTGCATGCAACAATCGATCTGATGCGAATCTGACCTGGCGCTGTTTTATCCTTGTTTTTGCGCGTATTATTTCTTTATTCCCAAATTCCTTGCAGTCACGTAAGTAGAGGAAATCGATTGAGGTGAAGTTCTAGTTCAGGTTAGATCTAGATAAATTGAGCTTCGACAGCTGCTTTCTTTGTTGCGGTAGCTACCAGACCACTACTTAATGTCTGCCGGGGGACTGGCCGACCAAGTGCCCGCTGACAAGATCGTATAAATGAGTGGCAATATTTTGGCGTGTTGTTATTTTCGCGTCTCTCTACTGATACGTGAAATTTGCGAAAATATAACCATCGCGAAATTAACAGCTTATAAAGTATACCATCCATTGCCGAAGTATTTTCTGATCAGTTTTGATCAGGATAAATGGAATTTCTGAACATGGGTCCTTCTGCAGAGCACAAAAAAGCTTTATTTGAACAAATACAAATCAAAGAGGGTAGAAAGTTGATGAGTAAAGTGCACCAAATATTTAGACCAGCCTCTACATTATGTGTTGGACATGTACATGACAGTTATAATTTGGATATATTTACATTTATGTGTAGCATTTGGATTTGAAGAGTTTCATCTTACAATAATCAACGTGAATCTGTACGGAGATTTTTATTTTCTTGTAGGGAACCACCACCCAATAATAATATTCTCAAAAATGAAATGTAATAGCTTTAGTAGTCCATTCCACCAACAAGTTCAGAAAAATATGTTTCATGTTTCACTTCATATATTAATTTTTATTCATGTTTTATTCATGATCCTAGCACTGGATTTTCATAATTTATATGATCATTTTATTTCTTGCCATCTTTTACATCATTCTTCTTTATCATCGTCGTCGTCATCATCATCTTCATCGTCATCATCATCATCTTCATTGTCATCTTCATTATCATCATCACCATCATCATCATAAATGTTGCCACTGTCGTCGTTATCTTCTCTTTCACTATTTTATTATCAACTTCATTATCTTTATTAATACTTTGTTAATACCACATTATCACAATTTTCCTAATTATAATACCTTTTAAATAATTTGTCTATGAATATACATTGTATTTTGATTGTGTTTTTTTATAATACTTTTGAATTGAAAGTAAATGTTTTACGCCTTTTTTGAAGAAAGATCTGGTATCATTTCTCAAGTTTATTGATGAGTTTATCTACTATGAATCCATTCCAAAATGTATTTGTATACCTGTATGTACATTATAGAATGTATCTTTTCTCTAGTTTTGTATCTAGAATTCCTCCCATTATGTTGCCAAATGTATTGTCTGTAGATATTAGATTTAATCATGATAGAAAAAAAATCATTACAAACTGAGAAATATGTTTTAGTGCCCTGTGGCCATATTCATAAAACCCCGATAAGCTAGTTGGTTGATCAAATTACGATTTCGATGTCCGCTAGGCTTAACTGGTATTCACAAAAGGCCGATAGGCTAAATTCACTATCGTAGTCAAGGCCTGGCCTAGCATGACAACCCATCTGTCTAAATTCCACAATCATTTGGTATTACATGACATTGTTAGTCGAAATGCGAACAATTACAACAATAGATCTGCGGTGCCGACTAAATGCATTGAAATCTATTTATGCGGGACGTTCTGAATAGAGCTTTGTTGGACTTACACACCAAAGGCGTGAAGTTGAATGACGACCTAACACCCAGCTATTTTTTTCTTATTCACCAAAGCCAGATAGGACAAATTTTAGCGACACTGGACCAAAAATTTAGAGGTACTCTGATGTACCTCTAAATTTCTAGCAAGTAACAATCTGCCCGGTTTTTGTGTGTATACGCGTGTGGCGCGATCGTGAACATGGCAAGGAGAATATTCGAATAAGGGATATTAGAGTTTTTTATGATAGCGTGATGTTAGTTCAAAATAGTTCCCCAAGTAACATACTTTTCCGTGTTTGTCCTAGCATCCTTGTACTTCAGTAATAACATCTTTTATCAGCTTAAATTACATGTTTTTATCTGGAGAGTAATTTGCCTTTATTTGTCCTTGTTGTGACATATTAACTTACTTTTGCAGTTCGGATTGATTTTATGTGATTTCAATTCTGTTTTGATGAATCTATCTATACAGGGTGGCCCAGAAATAACGGAACGGGGCACTTCCCAAAATAAAGTTACAAAATGACTGGGTCCATCGGATAGTGTGTCTTTTCAAATGAAAATTGATACCAAGAACATTACTTTTGGTCGTGTAGCTTTTGTTTTAGAGCGCTGTGAGTGACACCATGTCAGGGTTCATTTTTCCTCAATTTTGACTGCCCGACTGGCTAAAGAATGACCCGAACGTCTTGTCATAGAATAACGGTGCGCTCAAGATGCGGACACCTTTGTTAATGTGCATTCGACTGAATAACCAAAGCGCCGTAATTCTATGACGAGCCGTTCGGGTCATTCTTTAGCCAATAGATCAGTCAAAATTGAAAAAAATGAACCCTGACATGGTGTCACTCACAGCGCTCAAAAACAAAAACTACACTACCAAAATTAAAGTTCTTGGTATCAATTTTCATTTGAAAAGACACACTATCCGATGGACCCAGTCATTTCGTTACTTTATTTTGGGAAGTGCCCCGTTCCGTTATTTCTGGGCCACCCTGTATAATACTATTTAATGCAATTTCGTTTCTGTTTTCACTGCAATTGAATAGTTTCCCTTGTCATGTTATCATATTATAAGCGTGGCGGAGCTTGATCGTAATGAGGAGGGAGATGTATTTGGTTTTACTTCATTAGGGTGGCTATGAAAACATGTGCTTACGCGTGATCCCTCCCCCCCCCCCCCCCCCCCCCCGAAAAAAACATCATTCCTACTCACGCTCATATCTACAGTAACACCCTTACATTTAGGAATTATAGCAAGCTTTTTGTTTTGGACACAAGTTACCGCCCTCCCCGCCCCGCCCCCCCCCCCCCCCCCCCCCCCCCCCGTTTACCCCAGATAAGACAATTATGTTCTACTACCCCCCCTTACTGTATAACGTTGTAGAACACATAACAAACTCAATAAGACGCTTTTATGATTGGAACAATAAGGAACAATTCGTTCATTTACACGTTCGAGTAAACTGCGCTTTTATGCGATGTCAAACAAACATGCAACAGATGGAATGTTACCATGACAGCCACGATGAATAAATTATATCATCCGAGTTGTTAGCTTGTTATCGGTATGGTTAGCAGTGCTTCTTGAATTACGATTTAGCAACCCGCTACGAAGATTTTAAATGGCTATTGTATTACAGGGCTTAGACGCTCGTTGATTGGTCGATATGGTAAGTGCATAGACAGCGTGCAAAATCTACACACATTACTAAATACATATCCATGCACGTGTGTGTTGTGCACTGGTTTGTGAAAACAAAGGTGATCACCCAAGCGAGTTTTGTGAGTTCCCCGCTAGTTATCGTCCAAAGTGGCATTTTGGCAAGGAGATAAGGCCTAGCTGACAGATAGGCTATCGGGCTTTTATGAATATGGCCACTGACCTTTCAATGTACATTTTTTTAGTATGCACAGGGCTGGAAGTAGCAAATTACAAAGAAACGCAAAAGCAAACGGTTAACCCTTATTTGAAGAAATTTGTTTAACCATCATTTATAGAATGAAAAATAAACTTGTATGCTATATTTTATCAGTTAAATTTTCTTCAATTTAATATCTTGCTCGATGTATGACCCAAGTTATGTTGTTAACTTGTGATTATTGCATTATTGTTTTCATAAGTGTATTAATTTAAACATTCTAATCAAGATGTATGGTAGGCCAAAGTATGTCCATTGAAGTGGACTTGTGTACATAAAAGATATATTTGTATACAAATATACAAATATTTTGATATACGGAAATATAGTTTATCGTATTTTTTTATCAGCTGAGGTAATGTCTAAATTTACGGAACGTATTGTTCTGTTTGAAAAGATTAAGATAAAATAATATAATTATGTTTAATGTGCAACTACAGATTATGAATATAAACTTAGTTTCTATTATAGACATTAAATCTACCCAAACAAGACATTTTTGTTATTGTATTTGTATTGTTCTAATACAGTGTATGCTCTTGTGTGTGAAGGTAATTGATGAATCCCTACTAATTCGGGGGGAAAATCACTTTCTTGAAAGGGGACCAACATCCAAAAATAATATTCTTACAAATGAAAGGTAATAGTTAGATTAGTCCATTCCTCCAACAAGTTCAGAAAAAAGGGTTTCCAGACAAATGATATTATTGAAAATCTCATTACCAAGTACCCCTGTGTTCATGGGTCGATCTGTAGAAGAAGACTTGTAGAAGCATCTATTTTCTAGGACGTAGCCTACAGGTCTTCCACGGTTCTTTGGTCTCAAAACGTACGCATATAATTGGCACATATGGAACCATGAAACCTTGTTGGTTCTGTTAGTGTTGGTGATTAATTGTATTGTTTGTGACTTGCACAACCCTTTGCAAAGTGTTGTACATCTATTCAATATCAAACAACGGTACCAAAACATACCGGTAGTCTGTTTTGTCATTTGCATCGTGGTCCCCTTAAATACCTGCTCAAGACTTTTTTTATTTTGGTACTAGTCTAGGTTCTATACTCTGTATACACCTTTCCCCCATATCGCGTGACCCTGTGAATGTGTACGCCCGGTGAATCTGCATGGACACAGAGTATAGGAAGACTTGGCAAGGCGAGGGGGCGAGGGAATTCGAGTGGATTTTCACGGTGGGCATTAGTCTTCAATATGAGTTGCATTACGGACATTGTACTTTGTGAATAACAAAATAATGAACAAAGTGAGAATCCCATTGTAAAATGATAATGTGTTTCATTAGTGGGTGTATAAAAAGAGAAAACAACATTGTTTATAAGTGTTTTACAATAAACTACTAAGTTTGAAGTGGAGATCTTCGGCTGACATTTGTAATTTGGTATGCAAAACACAGACTACGCTCTGAACCCACTCGATACGTTCAACACAGTCGGTGCGCTGTCTATCACTCGCGATGGGTGGAGCTATTGCCAAGTCTTCCTATACTCTGTGTCCGTACAGATTCACCGGGCATACAGATTCACAGGGTTACGCGATATAATGGGGGAAAGGTGTACACAGAGTATAGAACCTAGACTATTTTGATACCTGCGATTTCCATAATACAAAAAGAATTTTGGGACCGCTCCTGAAAGGGTTATTATAATATATCTATTTTAATTACAAGATGGATATAAAAAGGGGGGAAACATATATGCAATTGCATTGCTATAACTACATGTATAAGCTTGGTTTAGGCTTACTCTACATTTTGAATTTCACTTGTGCAATTATATTGCACTCAGCCTGCGGCCTCGATGCAATAATAAATGCACCCGAGAAATTCCAAATGTGTCGGTGTCTATTCTGGTATATTCAACTCTAAACCATGCACCTTTTGTATAATAAACAACACCATGTTTATACCCATTCAAGAAAATAATCGATATGCAATCATCTTCAACAAATCTGCATTTAGAAGAACAATACTTTGTATCTCTGTGGAATATAAATATCGCATTATTTTGCGGCATCTTGGTACAGATTTAACTTATATCACAGAAGTCCCATACAAATTTTACTACTGATTACTGAAGATTTACTATTTTCTTACTATTTGTTGTTGTTGTAATGATAAGAATTACCAGCAACATCAAACATGAATCATCAACATCTATATATGTTATTGTTGTAGTCCGGGTCGTCATCATAACCACCATCACCATCATCTTCGTCACCGTCACCTCTATCATCATCACCATCCCTTCAGCATCCGCATCATCATCATGCACCATCACCATCATCGTCATCTTTAGCATCCATCATCACCATCACCACCATCACCATCACCATGCACCATCACCATCATCGTCATCTTTAGCATCCGCATCATCATCACCACCATCACACCATCACCATCACCATCACCATCACCATCACCATCACCATCACCATCACCATCACCACCACCACCACCACCATCACCATCACCATCACCATCACCATCACCATCACCACCACCACCACCACCACCACCACCACCACCACCACCACCACCACCACCACCACCACCACCACCACCACCACCACCACCACCACCACCACCACCACCACCACCACCACCACCACCACCACCACCACCACCACCACCACCACCACCACCACCACCACCACCACCACCACCACCACCACCACCACCACCACCACCACCACCACCACCACCACCACCACCACCACCACCACCACCACCACCACCACCACCACCACCACCACCACCACCACCACCACCACCACCACCACCACCACCACCACCACCACCACCACCACCACCACCACCACCACTTCTGCAACCATTATGACAGTAGAATTGGTTCCCTCGAGTACAAGTATTTGGGATCTGAACGAATATCGATCGATCGAGTAGTATTTTCGCAATCGCGTCAAATATCACGGATCGTTTGATCGTTTCTTGAATTGCAGCGCAGCAGACGATCGTGGATGTTGCTTCTGCCTTTGCCTGTAAGTTTGTTTAATTTATTGTTTCGAAAGGGTACATATTTAATGATGTCCATACAAATGTATAGAAGTAAAGTTGTGTAATGTATGATGATGTGAAATGCTAATGACTTAATAAAACTTGAGGCAAGCCTTTGGACTTCGAAGTCTTTGCATTGGTTTTCCGGTAGGTAACCGCGGCTGCACCTCCATTCATGGACGGTCAAGCCGCCCGAACTGTTGGGTTGAGTGGCGGCCAGGTACCGTAGCTAAACCCACGTCCACCCGGGCCCGGCAAGCCATACGAAACTCGAAAGTCATGAGAACAGTAAAGTATGACAGTTACAGTGTGACAGTGGCTGTGTGTTGTTTCTGTGAGAGGTCATCATTTTCAATCAACATGATTCTGGACTGAAACTAAAGCTCTCCAAGTTAATATCATAATTTATGAAACAAATAAATAACTGTGTGTGCACCACACACAGAAACAGTGCGTAATCTTCAGAGCTCAGTCATGTCTCATGAAGTCTGCACTAACAAGGAAGAAGAAGAAGAATACTGTAGAGGGGTCCTACCAATCGCCAAGGATCACTACTAAGCACTGCGAAGCACTGCGAAGCTCACTACGAAGCACTACGAAACCCCTACGAAGCACTGCGAAGAGCACGTCTTCTTAGTACTATGAAGCACTACGAAGACGAAGATTGCACTGCGAAGAGCGCCCTGTACTAAAAACTCGCTTTTATGCGCGCACGTAGAGGTAGTCAGGTAGACTATGGTAGCTGCCAAACACTCATCCAATTCGATCATGACCGATGTCAGAGCATGGTAGTATATCAATGCTACTCACTAAGTTATATGACAAGGATGTAACTGAAATACATCATGGCCAGCTGGTCCTGGGTCAAATAACATTAATGGGGGTTCCAGGGGTGCAGCCCCGGAAGATTTTGGATTTGGGCAGTTTAGTATTATCAAAGACACTAACTACCCTTGTAGACGTTGTAGTGGTCTTTGGTATTATCAAAAAGTGGTTTAAAGAAGACTATACTATAGTAACATCTTCCATTCATGAGAGGGGGCAATGCTCCTTTATAATTGTAATGTTATTAATATATATTTTTGAACCCCAAATATTGGGGGGGGGGGGGGGGGGGTGATAATACAGGCCACCCCACCTGAAATATTGGGGGATATATCCGCCCCCCCCCCTCCCACCCCCGTGATCGACGCCCCTGATTACAATGAATTAATGTTGTAAAAATCATTCTAGCGCGGTTATCGATCCCTCGATCATGAATTGTGAATTGTACCGTGCTTGTCATGGCAGCTTGTAAGATATTATTTTTATTTGTAAGATTTTATTTACTCTATCGACCCCCTTCCGGGGTATGAGAGTACAAACTTTTTTTTTTTTTTTAACAATATACAACAATTCAAAAACAAAACATGCAACAACAATGTAACATAAACATATCTACAAATTCAGCCTTTCTGGGCAATTTACCCTTCTGCCACTTCGTGTCAATATTGGTGCTCTATTTCTCATATCATTAACGAGACAATCCTCATCAGAATAGCTTGTCATGGCAGCTACCGTACCTTGATCATCTACTCCTACGTGCGCTCCTAAAAGCTATCTTTTAGCTCTTCGTAGTGCTTAGTAGTGTTTCGTAGTGAATTCATAGTGCTTCGTAGTGCTTCACGGTGTTCGCGGTGATTGGTAGGACCGCTGTAGAGTGTAGTCTGTAGACTTTATGTAGTAATACTTTATTATAACTGTAAACTGTCTGTGCCTGTGTAGATCGACAAATCTATCGCTTTCATGGCCTTTTTGACATTATTATTGTCATGTTCACTGTACATAACGAAAACAAATCCCACTTCTAAGAGTAGAGTAAGACTAAGGCTAGTGCTGTAACCGATCATCGGATCGGCATGCCGATCACGATCTGATCATACATGATCGGACCGTTTTTGCCGATTTCCGATCATGCAGAAAAAATCGGAAGATCGGATCGGCAAAAAAAAAAAAAAAAAAAAAAAAAAAAAAAAACGTTTTTTTTTCTTTGGAAAATGATCCCAAAAAACATATTTTGGGAATATAAATGAATACCAAAGCAACATATATCCATATGAATAAGCCCAAGGTAATCTTGTATGGGTATGCTTTCATTTAAAACTGATTACCTCTCCTGTTTTGGGGGGATTTTTTTTTTTTTTTTTTTTTAGCCGATCATCCGATCCCGATCATCGATCCGATTTCGAAGATCGATACAATTTTGCCGATCCGATCAAACGATCCGATCATCAAGGTCAGTTACAGCACTAACTAAGGCTAAGCCGCGAGTGTCAAAATTCCCACTTCGAAGGCGCAAGTGTCGATAAATACACATAATAAATAATCTATCTTACTTCCTCCCCCTCTTCAAATTACGATGCCGTCCCCGGCAACTTCTACTCAACCATGAACGGTATCCGAGCGTCCATGGGGGCGATTAATAACGAATCGAGTCACTTGGAATTGGATGTGAGTCTGTCCGACTGTCGAAACAGCCTGCGAGCTGCCCGAAGCACATTCGCCCGCAACTGATTAATGTTCCCGAGTCTGCTTCGCGTAGGTCGTTCGTCGGCGACATCATTTATCGGGGTGCCCTCGGCGTCGGTGTCCGGGTCTACGTCGATCTCGTTCACTTCGATGCAATCCGTTGCGTCGCCATTGTCGGGATTGGTGTTGACCTGATTTTCGACTGTCTCAGCCGACGATAGCTGGTCGTTTTCATCGCTGTCTGACGGCATGTCGATCGAAACGTCGTCGCCAACGGCTGAAGGCTCGTCACCGCTGCCGTCGTCAGATGGAATGTCGATCGTAACGTCGCCGCCAACGGCTGAAGGCGATCGTATGCGGACTTCTGGCGCTCTCTCGCCTTGCCCGCAGCTGCACTGGCCTGTGCGTACGCCATGGACAGTTGATAGCGCAGTTTCGTCATGAAGCCGTCGTGGTCGAGGCCCTCGTCGATCGTAGTCTTGTCCAGCAGCAGGTCGATAGGTAGGCGTGGATGCCGCCCTAACATCAAGTAGAACGGAGTGTGGCCAGTGGAAGAATGTTTGGTGCAGTTATATGCGTGCACCATCGACTCCACGTGGCCCTTCCAGTCCGCCTTTTCTTCTTGGTTCAAGGGGGCCGAGCAGGTTTATTAGCGTGCGGTTGAATCGCTTGGTGATGCCATTCCCTGCGGGTGATAGGGGGTGGTCCGGCTACGCTAAACTCCCGCTACACCACTTTCGAAGTTCCTCCCCTGGTCGGAGTGCAGCCTCTCTGGGAAACCGAAGTTACAAATAAACTTCGACCACAGCACCTTGGCCACCGTTGTCGCTTTCTGGTCCCGGGTAGGGTAGGCCTGGGCGAATTTCGTGAAGTGGTCGGTGAGCTCCAGGACACTATCGAAGCCGCCCTTCGACCTCTCCAAACCAAGGAAGTCCATCGAGACGAGTTCAAGGGGTCTGGAGGTCTGGATGCCCATGAGAGGTGCCCTCTGGCTTGCCCTGGCCGGCTGACGAAGACAGCACCGTTTGCAGGAATTGCACCACCTCTGAACTGCCTCCTCCATTTTCCAAAAAAATTTGGAATTTCTCGAGTGCATTTATTAAATTGCATCGAGGCCGCAGGCTGAGTGCAATATAATTGCACAAGTGAAATTCAAAATGTAGAGGTGTGCATGTAAGCCTAAACCAAGCTTATACATGTAGTTATAGCAATGCAATTGCATATATCCATCTTGTAATTAAAATAGATATATTATAATAACCCTTTCAGGAGCGGTCCCAAAATTCTTTTTGTATTATGGAAATCGCAGGTATCAAAATAGTCTAGGTTCTATACTCTGTGTACACCTTTCCCCCATAATATCGCGTAACCCTGTGAATCTGTATGCCCAGTGAATCTGTACGGACACAGAGTATAGGAAGACTTGGCAATAGCTCCACCCATCGCGAGTGATAGACAGCGCACCGACTGTGTTGAACGTATCGAGTGGGTTCAGAGCGTAGTCTGTGTTTTGCATACCAAATTACAAATTACAAATCACGTCTGTCTGCTGAAGCCAGACTACTTCTGACCCAGAGGGAGAGACTCTTCATTCGCGACTGTCTTCTTCTCCGTTCCGTGACTAGAGGAGAGGTAATCCAGCTGATCCTGCCCGAACCCCTGAGACCCCTCGTGATGGAGGAACTACACGACAAGATGGGACATTTGGGGCCGGAACACACCCTAGACCTCTTACGGCAGCGATTCTACTTCCCGAAAATGGAGGAGGCAGTTCAGAGGTGGTGCAATTCCTGCAAACGGTGCTGTCTTCGTCAGCCGGCCAGGGCAAGCCAGAGGGCACCTCTCATGGGCATCCAGACCTCCAGACCCCTTGAACTCGTCTCGATGGACTTCCTTGGTTTGGAGAGGTCGAAGGGCGGCTTCGATAGTGTCCTGGAGCTCACCGACCACTTCACGAAATTCGCCCCGGGCCTACCCTACCCGGGACCAGAAAGCGACAACGGTGTTCGGTGACAACTGTTCGGGCAGGATCAGCTGGATTACCTCTCCTCTAGTCACGGAACGGAGAAGAAGACAGTCGCGAACGAAGAGTCTCTCCCTCTGGGTCAGAAGTAGTCTGGCTTCAGCAGACAGGCGTGACCGCTCCAACCTGTCTGGCTTCAGCAGACAGGCGTGACCGCTCCAACCTAGAGAGTCTCTTCTTCTGCACCACCAGGTCTGTCACTGATGATATCGCATTGTCCGCCGCTTGTGCGGCTTGCAGCTCACGAATGCTCATGGAGGGTAGTACTTGGGTGTAGGGGTTGGGACGGGTTGTCGAAGGCGCTTCCGTTCGATGAGCCCCCACGTGTACACTGGGAGAGGTTGTGGGTGGATCAGCTGCTTCAGGTGGACGGGACGGCAAGCGGGATAAGGCATCAGCGTTGGCGTTCGATTTTCCTGAGCGGTAGACCACCTGGAAATTGTAGTTGGCTAGCTCTGCTGCCCAGCGTTGCCCGGTCGCGTCGAGCTTAGCGGAAGAGGTCGCATACTTCACCGGGTTGTTGTCGGTGAACACCAAGAATTCGTTTCCGTAGAGGAAGTCCTTGAATTTCTCTGTTACCGCCCACTTCAGTGCTAAGTACTCCAGTTTGTTTCCGCAGGGGCGAGTCCTCGGCTAGCGTATACGATAACGCGCTGGATACCCTCTCGCTTCTGTGACAGCACAGCTCCAAGTCCCACACCGGAAGCATCCGTTTCTAGGATGAACGGCATGTTATAGTCAGCGTAGGCGAGGATGGGTGCACTCGTGAGACGGTGCTTCAGCTCCACGAAGGCTATTTCGCACTCTGGTGACCATTCGAATGGGATGGGAGGGGGGCCTATCTTTCCTTTCTTCTTCTTCCAGGGATCACTGCTAGTCAGGCGGTAGAGGGGGGCGGCAAGGGTTTGAGTAGGATTTGACGTACCTGCGGTAATACCCGCAGAATCCTTGCCGACAGTGAACATGACAATAATAATGTCAAAAAGGCCATGAAAGCGATAGATTTGTCGATCTAGTGCCTGTGGGACTGTGGCTGTGCCCCATACCATTAACGCCAATATTTTATAAACGTCGGATACCAATTATGATTATACTATCAATAGTCAATACTATAGTTTCGGTTCATATGATTAGAATTTAGATGCATCAAATATTAAAAGTGGATATTATAATACGAGCACTGAGCAGCTGCATAAACTCATAAAGAATACATAGACTGTTTTTAAATTTCTTGAAGAATTTGCACATTTTTCTCCAAATCGATTTTCTTGTAAACCCTTCCCAAAAAAGAAGCTTCTTCCCAACGCAAAATTTTGTGTTGTATTACGGAAGGTGATTGATTATCCATGTAATACAGTATATATGCATGGGAATGTCATTGACATGCGCGCTGCCACAGGTGCGCAGCAAAATGCGCGTAAATCGCCTCAGGATGCTTATTTACTTTGGGAAATGATATACAAAATTACAAATTTTGCTGAACATCCAGATTCTATTTATTATCCTCCGTTAAATTGAAGACATTTTTCCTATGTAAATTTGCCTGTCCGCTAATATGACATTCGGTAATACAAGTTACAACACCTTGCTATATTATTTTACTAGTTTACCACCACGTACAGCTTCACTCTGATTTTTCTCTTTCTGAAAGTTTCCTGTTGTCTTAATTGAAACCAAAATGGGGGGTGTCCCCCCTCAGGCCCCTGAACATGCTGATTAATAAGGCAAATTAGGCTTTTAAAAAGGTAAAAATCATCCATTTTTGTCACATTTACAACCTTCTTCCTACTACTTTAAGTACTAATACTAAGTATTAACTACTAGAGTAGAGTAGACTAGTTTAGTGTGCACAAATAAGCATGACACGCAGTGGCTTAACTGCCTTTTAGTTTTACATTATTTCAAATTCCCCAAAAGAAATTCACAGAGAAAATCAATTTGTTGCGTATTTGTATTCTTTTTGCTTTTGTATTATCTCTTAATTTTGATGTTGTCAAAAAACCTTCAATTCACAACATCATTAGTGAGCTGTTCTGTTCCAAGCTAACCATTATAATAGTGAGCTTTGTACTACACTAGGCATTTTAATTTTAATTTAATTATAATTCATATTTCACTATAAATGACCTGATCATTCGTTTTGACCACTGAGGTCAGTGAGGTGTCGGTGAAAAAAATACATCCACGGGGTAATTAAGGGTGATTTTCCCCCTGAACCTTTGAAATCGCCCTTGTGAGCCAAAACATGGGGGCTACAAAAATTAAGCTGTTGAACAAAAATGCCCTCGCTGTCTATGTCGCATCTATTCTTAGCTCTATTTATTTGAATGAGAATGTTTGTTTTCATTATAGGCACTAGCACTTGCCCGCTTGCCGGGGGCAAGTAAACATTGATGTTGGGCAAGTAAAATTTCATAAATGGTCTAGTTTGCTTGCCCGATCGGGCAACTTTAATTCTCTTCAACTACGAGAATGGAATGTAGTTGAAAATCAGATCTAGAAGTAAGCGGGCAAGTAAATTGTCTGTTTGGGCAAGTAAATATGAACATTTATGATTTTACTTGCCCGAACGGGCCAGTAGAGAAAAAAGTTAGTGTGGAGGCTTGTATATCTAGGATAGGATCTTTCATTTATTTTAATATCTGAGAATAGTAATATAAATACAAATGAACAAAACAAAACGAAAAGACAAGAATAGCCCTTGGGAGCACCAAAATGAGCAAATTATGGTGGCGATTTTTCTCTCTTAAGTGTGAAAATAGCCCTCTTGAAAAAAGTATTGCTTTTTACACTGAGGTTTTATAATAGTGTAATTCTTAGGAAAGAAGCAGGTCACTCTTTCAAAGTACAAAGTGCTTTTCCTGTTGACTAGGATTTAATATCTTTTTATGATTTTATGAGGAAATAAAACAATTTATTATTGGAAATAGGATTGTTAAGCGTGTGTTGATTTTGGTATTTGTTTGTGTACTATTAACCTCTCTGAATCTGTGCTAAACCATTGGGGTTGGAAGGGAAATAGCCTTGTTTCCTGAAGTTCACTTCTAGCTTTAAACAATGATTATTTTGTAATGATTGGAATAAAAATATATTGGTACTTATTACCAAAGGTGTCAAATTGGACACCATTTTGTATGGTGTATGATAAATATAATTGTCATTTATTGAACATAAACAAAATAGCAACAAATGTATAGTAGTAAGGTGTTAGTTAACTTAGTTTGGTATGTATGCCTTGTATGTAGTACAGTGGCATAGCTACAGGGGGGCACGGGGGGGCACGTGCCCCCCCCCCCCCCCCCCCCAATAATTTCGAAAAAAACAATAGAAAACATAAGGGGCCATTTTTTGAAAAAACAAAGAAATACATAAGGTGTGCCCCCCAATAATTTTCGTGCCCCCCCAATCAGTCCGACCACGCTACGCCACTGATGTAGTATATCCATCTATGATGATGGTCGCGGTGGGGGCAAGACGTGTTTCTGCTGAGCTCCTTTGTTTCTTTTGTTTTTTCCGTTTTAGTGCTTGTTTATAAGTTGTGATTGGTACTGGAGTGACGATCTGGACGCGTGCAAGCCATTTTTCGGATTTATTTTTCGGTTTAGTTTTTTGATTTTCGCATTTTTGGTGATTTAGTGATCAAATTTTGGATTTTTTTTTAGTGGAGGAAGTCAAAATTGTAGTTGTTTTCGTTGCGCGTAGTGCTATACACTTGTTATGACAACATATCGCGCTCACTGTTATTTATTTTATTACTAGTATGTTTGTTATTACGCACGATACACCTGCGCTAGCGCTTTTCATTTGAAGTTTGCGCAGTGAAGTTTGTTGAGTTGTCTACGTGACGTCACTGAGGATCAACGTGAGAGGACTCCCCAAGAATATAATATCCTTTACTTCAATAATATTATGCACATTCATCTTCCTATTATTATGAATTAATATAACTAATTGTATAACTAGTTTTTTGAAGATATATGTGCATTTGTAGATGTTTTACGCTTCGTACTGATTTGGGCGTTGAGTGTGCTTGAGTGTTGATATAAAGTTAACAATTTGTTGTTTATTGGTTTTTATTTCTCCTGTTTTCCGTTGATCATAATTTGTTCTTGAATCGATTGGGTGAGTGGTACATACACGGGATTATTATACTTAGAGGCTCCGTATAAGCTTGGCTTGTTAGAGCTCTTTTGAGTAGTGTGCCGCGGGATTTCACATCCTTAAACTGCTGGTGAACAGAGCAACAAGACCAAGCTTTGTAATTGTTAGGATTGTCCAGTAATGTCGTGTTTGTGCCACAGAACTTAGTCGACCAAGTCAATTTATTGATTATATTAATTTAATGTCATAGGGTACCCCTAATATAGTCACAATCAGCAACTCAATTTATTGTTATTATTCATTATTAGGTCTGAATATAGTAACATTGTTTTTTGTGACTTGAATTTACTTAACTAATATAATAATATAGTTACAATCAGCAACTCAATTTATTAGTAGTATTGAATATCGCATCACACATAACAATATTGACATTAAAAATGGAGGCATTTAAATTTTCCTATGGAATGTTTGTGATTTTCTTCAGTCTTCTCAATATTGTGTCACCATACGACACTGGTGCAACATTGAAATCTACTCTAGAACCCGGCATAGTCTTGGAACCCTCAACAAGCTTCTTCACATACTGGATTAGACAAGCTGGTCTCAACTACAAACATGAAGCTTTAACCCGATCCACTCACGATAGAATCACAGATCGACGCATAGAAAATACAAAAATATTTTCTTCATTGAAGCTTCAATACCCACGCCTCGACATTAACATCAAGGAGAGAAATCATGCATACTTCACAGTCCTACTTTTGCTTGCAGGAGACACGGAACTGAACCCGGGCCCTCGTTCAGTCAAGTACCCCTGTTTGATATGCAAGAAACCAGCAAAAGGGGACCAGCAGTGCCTACAGTGTGATACATGCGATGGTTGGTATCACACAGAGTGTATGAACATGCCCAAGCAGATTTATGATACTTATGCAAATACTAGCATGACATGGATATGCTGTCAGTGTGGACTACCAAATGTAAGTTCATCCCTGTTCAACAGCTCAAGTGTCACTTCAACCGCCAACCAATTTAGCAGCCTGAGTGACACATTGGGAGATACTCCAAACAACTTTATGGATGATACAGCCCTCCCTGAGCCTGATGGAAACAACATTCACATAGGCTCACCATCCGCCACTTCAACACCTAGAAGGAAACTGGGCGCCCAACGTGCATCTACTCAACAACGACAACGCACCAAGAACCTGAAATGCCTACTGATAAACTGTGATGGCATTTGTAACAAACTTCCACACTTGGAAGTGATGATTGAAAGCCACAAACCAGATGTTATAATAGGTACTGAATCCCACCTGAAACCTGACATCATGACTGCTGAGATCACTCCACGTGGATTCACAACATTTAGGAAGGATAGAATACATGCCAGAAAGGGAGGAGTGTTTATCATGATCAAAGATGACCTCGTTGCAACGGAATGTAACCTCGTTGAAGGTGAAGCAGAAGTCTTATACATAGAACTGAATATCCAAGGATTCAAACGGCTAGTTATAGGCTCGTTCTATCGACCACCAAAGTCTGACCCTACAAATCTTCAGGAACTTGAAAGGTCACTAGCTAACATGTATGCTAGATTCAAAGAGACCGTTGTTATTCTGGGGGGCGACTTCAATCTGGCAGACATTGATTGGACTAACAGAGTGGTAAAACCATACGCTACAGAAGCAACAAAATGCGCCCTGCTACTAGATATCTGCAATGACTTTTTCCTTGATCAACTGGTTACTGAGCCGACTAGAATATCTGGAAATACAAAGAACATCTTAGACTTGGTTCTAACAAGTCACCCTGGTCACATCACCAACTGTGAAGTCACAGCAGGCATTAGCGACCATGATGCAGTTACTTTCCTGCTCAACTCTACGCCAAAGCGGACAAAGAAGATGCCAAGGAAAATCTACCTCTTCAGTAAAGCTAATATCCCCAATCTGCAGTCTGCAATCGATACATGGCAGCAGGACTTTCTCAGCAGCAATCCTGGTTCTAGATCATTACAGGAAAACTGGGACATCTTCAAATCTAAGATCACGCTCTTCATGGAAAATCATATTCCATCAAAGATGTCAAAACCCAATAACTCAAGTCCACGGATTACCAATCAGATAAGGAAGAAGATTAAAAGGAAACAGAAACTCTACAATAAGGCCAAGCAATCGGGAGATTGGGGACCATTCCGGGACTATCAAAAGTCACTGCGGAAGGAAATAAGACACAACTACTGGTCTTACCAAAGCAACATGTTTACTGGTTCAGACAAAGCCGACAAAGCCTTCTGGAAGTTCATAAGATCAAAAAAGCAAGATCCAGCGGGCATTTCTCCACTCAAGCATGATGAAAAAGTAGTCTTTGACGCCACAAGAAAGGCGAAGGTATTTAATCAACAATTCCAGTCGGTGTTCACAGCTGAAGATACAACAGTTCTACCCAATCTTGGAGAATCCAACGTCCCTACGATGGAGAACATTTCTATCACACCAAATGGAGTCCAGAAGCTTTTAGAGGCCATCAAGACTGATAAAGCTACTGGTCCAGATGGAATCCCAGGCCAATTTCTGAAGAGTTTCGCCAAGGATCTAGCACCAGTGTTGTGTTTCATCTTCCAGCAGTCACTGAACACTGGACAAGTACCATCAGACTGGCGCCTGGCGAACATCACACCAATTTTTAAAAAGGGAGACAAAAGCACCCCTTCAAACTATCGTCCTGTTTCCGTAACATCGATATGCAGTAAGTTGATAGAACATATCATCTTCAGTCAGATAATGCACCACTACGATACCAACAACGTACTACACGACTCTCAACATGGTTTCCGAGCAGGCCGCTCATGTGAGACCCAGTTAATTATGACAGCCGAAGATCTGGCACGTTCACTGGACCAAAAAGACCAGGTTGATGCGATTGCTCTGGATTTTTCGAAAGCTTTCGACCGTGTCCCCCATGAGCGCCTCTTACTCAAACTCAGACACTACGGCATCCGAGGCGAACTACAGCAATGGATCAGATCATTCCTCACAGACCGATCCCAGCGGGTGGTTGTAGATGGACAAGCATCTGACACGATCCATGTGTCATCTGGTGTTCCCCAAGGAACGGTACTGGGCCCCCTATTGTTCATCACATTTATAAATGACATCTCCCATGGTATCACGTCCAAGCTAAGGCTGTTTGCAGATGACTGTCTCATATACAATCCTACTCATGACATCTCGGACCACCATGCGCTTCAGCGGGACCTTGACCGCCTTCATCAATGGTCTCTTACCTGGCAGATGAAATTCAACACAGAGAAATGTCATCTTCTACGGTTCTCACTCCGCCGAAACAACATTGAAGGCAATTACCTACTGGGCTATACTCAACTTACAGCAGTTCAAAACTACAAATACCTGGGTCTTACTTTTTCTCACAACCTATCCTGGCAAAAACACATTGATGGAATTGCATCGAAATCCAACCAAATGCTCGGGCTTATCAATAGGAATCTACGACGCTCTTCCCAGAAGATCCGACAACAAGCCTTCTTCTCCCTGGTTAGACCTCGCTTGGAATATTGTGCAACAGTCTGGAATCCATCTACAAAGAAGAGCATCTCAAAGATTGAAGCTGTACAGAGGCGAGCAGCAAGATTCGTTCTTCAACAATACCGCCATTCTGAGAGTGTGTCTGCTATGATTCAACAACTTCAATGGACTACACTGGAAAGACGCAGACACATCTCCTGCCTTAGCCTCCTCTACAAAATTCAGAATGGCATGGTAGCAATTACACCT
Organism: Echinarachnius parma; assembly: GCA_037951105.1. Classification (NCBI taxonomy): domain Eukaryota; kingdom Metazoa; phylum Echinodermata; class Echinoidea; order Clypeasteroida; family Echinarachniidae; genus Echinarachnius; species Echinarachnius parma. The sequence goes on from JBAMJV010004993.1 coordinate 110,685, forward strand.
GACCAACTCCTCACACCAATGGCCCCAAGCATCACCAGACAATACCACCCAAATAAGCTCAAGCATATACATACTCGAACTCAGCTTTACCAGAACTCCTACTTCCCACAAACTGTAACAGCATGGAATGCGCTCCCCAATAATATCTTGGCTTCTACATCACTAGGAGTCTTTGCGGGAGCAGTTGCCTCAATCGGCAATTAATGGGACACCTCACCGGTTCCCCTCGACTCTACGTCCTGACTGATGGACCCTGTCGAGTACCCAAGTAGAAGTAGAAGTATGAATTCAGATTGTCATATCATGTATTTATTGTATGATCCTTGGGATCAGATATGTGCATGATTTGCATAATCTATGTACCAGCACATATTTGTATAATTTCATGTTGTTCTGTTGAAAAGCACAAAATACATGTAGATCTAATAGATACAACTTGTCAACCAATCCAGCTTTCATTGTTTCAGAAAATTGGAGCAATTAAAGGGATCTTGTAAGAAGTAACTTTGTTGACATGTGAAAAACGAACAAAAGGGTTGATAAATTATGTATTTTTGTGATCCGGTTATAATTTGGATGTTATGGCCAAGTAATGAACAAATATGTAAAGTGCTATTTACTAACTTATTCGTTGCTACGTTGTACAGTCCCAGGGACAATTTCAAATTTAAACTTTCCAATCATAAATATCTTTTAAATAAAAGAGAAATTTGGAAAATCAAAACCTGTTCCATGTTTCTATCGGTTATGATACAAATATAATGTTCAAGATATATTGAGAAATGCTAGAGTTCTAGACTTCTAGTTTTGTTCAGTGATAAAAATACACCTGTAGGGGCTCAGGGTGATTTAAAACCCCCAAAATGCCGAAAAGGGCCCTAAAATCATAAAGGAGCCCTGGAAAATGTGCATAGAGTTCAATGCAAAATAAACTGTTTTCAAGCATGCAAGCTTAAAGTGAGGCCTGTAAAGTGTCAGATATTGCCCAAAATGACATTTGAGACTTCAATCCTGTACCAAAATCATTGTAAGATATATGTCCGAATGATGTGTGAAAGTTTCATTGAAAAAGAACACTGCTTTCCTGGTTAAAAAAGCGAAAATATGTGTCAGCTTTTACAACGGACGTTTATGAGGTTCATGACCGTTTGTTATCGCTTTTGAGCTGAATGATAGATATTGCATACTAAAGGGGCATTTGAAAAAATCTAATCCTATTTTATTCTTCTCTTACCATAAGCTAAACAACACGGTAGAAGAGAAATGAGGAAGCTCCAAGTAATTTTCATGGAGTTAGACACTTTTACAGGCCTCACTTTAAGTAGCCCCCCAAAAATAAATTTTAATTTTCCCCTGGTTTTGTTGATGTTAAATACAGTTTGGAAACTTTGGAGGGCAGGCTGTCATTGAGTGTTGAATGCATGTACACGTACAGGGACACAGGGTTACTAGAGTCCAAATTAGATTACGTGACTGTACGGAGCTAGTTCAAGGCTCGATCAGTCAAGGATAGTTCAGGGAAGCCCCTCAGGGTAGCCCGGCCTCAGGGAAGCTTGAGATTTTATAGGGGTGGGGATTATGTCAATTACCACAATTGGTCTACTGCCAGTCCGTCCCAGATCGTCAAGACTTAAAACAATTACTTTGTTGAAGAGCAAGTTCATCTAATAGCTGCATATAAAGGAATTGTATTAATATTTAAACAATAGAGTGTCAAGAGTGTGTTGAGATTTAACATAGGGACCCGTAGGGATTATGTCACTTACCATTTGGTCTACTGCCAATTCTTCCCAGTTTGTCTAAATTTGTCTCAAATGTTAAGTAACCTTTATTGTTGAAGAGCCATTTATATACAAATGTAGCTTCATCTAAAGAGGAAATTGTAATAATTTATTTAATCAATAGTGTCAAAATTGTACAGGGTTGGGGATTATGTCAATTACCATTTGGTACTGCCAATTCGTCCCAGATCATCTAATTTTGTAGCTTTGTCAAGTACAACATTTACTTTGTAGAATAGTCAGTTCATTCACTAGCTGCATTTACATGAATTGTAATATGTAATCAATAGAGTGTCCAGCAAGTGCCTACATATATTAAAAATCCTTGTTGCTCAGTGAGAAAAATATACAGGGACTCAGGCCCAGGGCGAATTTGACCCCAAAATAACCAAAAGAGCGGCCCATAAATTTCCAAAGAGTTCAATGCAAAACAAATTTTAGACTTATTTTCCTGCAGGCAAAGTTGAAAAGTATCCCCCGAAAAATATATAGTAATTTTGTCCCTGATGTTGCTGGCCTGCTGCTGCTTTAAAGGGATCTAGTAACTTTGTTGACATGTGCAAAAAGTGATGAATGGTTGATGCAATGTATATTATTGTTATCTCATATGTCCACAGGGTATTGTGTGAAAATTTCAAGTCAAATGGACATTGCATGGCCAAGTAATGAGCGTAAATGCAAAGTGATATTCAAAAACTCACTGCACTCACTTTGTACACAGAAGAAAAACTCGCCCAGAGTTTTTCTTATCTGAATACTTCGATCGTACATATCTTTGTAACGAAAGGGAAATTTGAAAAACCGAAACCTGTCCCATGATTTTATTGTTAATACGAATACAACAAGGTATGAGGGAACCGCTAGAATGAAAATTTTATTTTGAGGATTTGGACAATGTTACTTAGTCCCTTTAAGGTCTATGGTGTGATACTCTTCTCTTGCCTGTCATTTTTTGTATTTAGGTCTGCTAGCTAGGTCTTGTCATAAGACTAGGTTAACACTGGCAAGATGAAGGCCATACTATACACGAACAGCCAAGTCGGCCATGCATGCCTGCTTGCTCACTCTGAAGGCAACCTCATTGAGCTCGACAGGTATTCCAGTCGGAAGTCACGTTCATGCCCCTCTCTTAAAGAGTCAAGACTGGCCGGCTGTGCATGACTATACGCATGCGCAGTGATGGTTGTTGGTAGAATTATCAGACTAGACTAAACTCGTCTAGCCAAGAAAAAAGCTTTTGAAACTTTTTTCAGGCTTATCAATTTGTTTGATAACGATCAATTAACTTGAAACAAAATTATTATTATTCTGGGCAAGGAAAATATAGACATTGGCACTTAATTTGCTGCTCTCCACCCAGGATATTCCATTGGAATTGCAGGTGTGTGTATTTAAAGTGTGTGTGCACCTGTAGGTTGGCTCAGGTAGCCCTGCTGGAATGTTCCCCAAGGAGTGGAAATTGTGCATGTCAAGCATGGAGTGATTATGGTTTATCACCCATAGTAATTCAGATGGTCATGATCAAATTTGTATCATTTACAATTTATGGTTAGAAATTTGATTGGAGCAGCTTATTTATTTAAGCAGGCGTCACACAGTCACGAAGTTGACATCCGATGGACACACGAATATGGAATTTTGAATTTCACGCGCAGATGGTCCCGAATGTGGTCAACAGCCAATCAACAGCTGAAGCAAGTACGATGCCTACAGAATGTCACACGGTGGCACCCGAACCACACACGAAGGCAACACGAATATGTGCATTTGTATTACGAAGGAAACAAGAAGCTGCCCGAGTGTCTTAGGAAGGCAACACGACTACGTGAGGCCCTCGCAATTCTGTCGTGTAGCCATCTAATTATAGTACGATGACATCGAGATGGGACCACGATGTCGGCGAAGACAGCCGATCTGCGTAGTTCAAGCGTTTTCCATGTGTCAGAACCATTTACCTCATATGCAATACTCGATTCCATCTGTCATTTAATTACTCAATTTATATGCATATCTTCATTTAATTTTAATTTTAATCTAACAATGATGAGTCTTTCCTCATCGACTTACTTATATTTAATAATTAAATATAAAATCAAACAAAGTGTACATTAATACAGTATATATGTATATCTTTACAAAATAAATTAGCATCACAAAAGACAAAGATCCAATAAACTTTGACAAAACAGAATCCCAGTTACTCATTAACTCTTTATCACCTTACTATTAAATTAGAATAAAATTTTTGACATAATAAATTACTTAAATCTATGATGGCTTACAAGGATATTATCATTATTAAATGTATAAAATGGGTAGAAGAATCTTTGCATTATGATTAGTCAATTAACGTGTACAAGTTTTTACTGATGCATTTTCCTGATGCATGGCTCACTTTGGTTTGATTTTTGCATTTTTGCGCCCATTTTATAAAACAAATGCTGCACAGGCATATTTTATGGACCGGTTAGAATTGTCTGCACGCTTTTAACTTTGGAAATGGTCTAAGACCCACTCGCTGCGCTCATGGGTTTTACTATTCCAAAGTTAAACTCAAGCATGTGCATCATTTGTATAATGATAACATGATGACATAGAACAAATTGTCATTATAAAGTAGGTCCAAAGTGGCATGTTTTGTTTATTTCATTGTAATTAAAGGATATCAAATCCCACTATTCATTTTCTATTTTGTATTATATTCCTAACACAAGTTTAATTTCTTAAACAAATAGATCCAACAATGAAAATGTGATATCAAAAAAGGAAACATACCAGTATCTTCAGTTGAAATTGAGTAATTGATTAAGATTTATTTTATATTAAATTCATAACATAAACTAAATCCATCGTGTTCAATAACAAATACTAAGTACATTAATACAAGGTATCTTCAATTGAAATTGAGTAATATATTAATAAGTTTTAATTAAATATATCGTATTGAATATCAAATTAATGTAATAATTAAATGTAATATTAAAAAATACATTAATTGAGTAATTGATTGACAGATCATGGAATCGAGTATTGCATATTACGTAATTGGGCCTGACACATGGAGAACGCTTGAGCTACTCAGATCGGCTGTCTTCGCCGACACCGTGGTCCCATCTCGATGTCATCGTATAAAACGCGAATAAAACACGAAAATTAACCTTCGCAAGGTGTTCGGGCCAATCTTTGGCATGCCAAAGATTTTGGAACCACTCACGAAGTTGCTGCCGGAGCCTGAAAACTCCACCGGCGGTCATACGATGGCTTAAGATGCCCTCACGAATGGCCCGATGCTTTTATGATCAGAGCCGATTTGGAACATTTCCTTGATCGTGTGTCCATCGGTGGTCAACTTTAGGACAGTGTGACGCCACCTTTAACGAAAACATCTTTGGGAGGCCAGTCACCTCGATAGTTGTAATTTAAGTATTGAATCAAACCATGTGATTTCTGTGTTTGGTATTTATTGTTCATTGATCGATTAGATATCAATTGTTGTTATGGATCACCTGTAATGAGTGTTGACTCATTGACTCATCTCATGGCAACAGGTCTGTATATTAACTGAACTTATTATATTCACCTTGTTTTATTGTGCTGCCTTTGTTCAGATTGAACTACTGGACATTAATAGTGAAGCTATTGAAAAACATTTCATGTTATTTTTTTTTTCTGTACTTGTTTTTTCCAGATCAACGTTCTACGTTCTATAAAGTGTTGTGAAGCTGTAGCTAGTTGCTGAACTGCGCAGGACCCCTTTGAATAAGTACCACGATAGTCAGCCCTGTTTGCAGCCATGTGTTACCTCGTGACGTGTGAGAAGTGCCAGAAAAAGACCTGGAAGGGTGAGAACTATTCATGTACAATGTAATAGAATTAATCCTCTGAGTGCCGTATGGCCGACTCAAGTCACAATACTCGTAGAATCAGACCTATTGGCCCGGATTCACAAAGGAGATTTGTAGGAGGTTTGTACAAACCATGGTTTATCCATGGTCTACATCTATGGAGTGCTGCTCGTATACAAGTAAAACAATTCATAATTTCTAATGATATGACTGTTAGAGCTTGCTAACCAGCAAATTTCACCATGTGAGAAGACAAACATTTATTTGGTGCATTTTGTGAATGTGTACCATCAACATTGTTAACAAGTAAGAAGTTTACATTCTTTTCTCCATCAGTTTACAAATGGCACTCCATAGATGTAGACCATGGTAAAACCATGGTTTGTACAAACCTCCTACAAACCTCCTTTGTGAATTCCACCCATAGACTTGTTATTTGAAACACACGATAGATTTAGTGGAATTAATTGTTAGACACTTATTTCTAAACTGCACATTTTAAAAAGAAAACTGGGTCATGTGAATTCTTGCAATTTAATTTAGCACTCAGAGGGTTAAACGTAATTAATGTAGATTTTTGTTTATAATCTTGCCTACTGCTAGGAGAACTTGTTACTAGATTTGATTTTTTTTTCTTTCTTTTCTGGTTGCTAATTGCGTAGTCCTGATTAGTAAAATTGTATAAATGCAACAATGCAGGAAATCATTTGCATTATGGCTATGAAAAGATTGGATTATTTGCATTTATTTGTACTGCAGATTCCCTACATACAGACAATTTTACTTGAAGATTATCCAGCATCAACATATTTTCTGTCAACTTGTCTAATTCTTTCCGCAGATCTATAAGTTATTTGAATATTTGCCTTATTTGGTGATACCTACATAATGTATATGTACATAGGTCATGACATTTATTCTTGATCTACATATATACCAGAACACAATATACCTTTTAGATGAACCCATTTGATTAATTTAATTAACCCATTCAGTTGTCTATGGTATCATATTTCATGTAGGTCTTGTAGTATCTCTATAGATGGGAATTTCACAATCTTGTAGGGAACTGGTTTAATAACTGAACAGATTAAGGATTCTGGCTTGACTGCATTGCTCCATACACAGAACATTTCAAAAAGTAGTTTGAAACGATAGCTGGCATGCCACCTTGTGACTGATTTCAACAGTTTTATTTCAGGTGGGGTTCTGATTGATAATTCAGGAAAAAAAGAAGTACCACTCCCAAAACAACCTTTGAAATCTGAGAATAAGAATGTTCTTGGTACGTGTAGATTCTAATAAATTCAGATAATTAGTTTACCGCTGAAATTGGGGCAAGTACGTGTATTAATTTGAGCTTGACATTGAATCCAAAATGTATTGATCACAACTTCAAGCAAAGGTATAGAATAATGGAAGACAAAGAGAAAAAAGAGAAAGAAATCTGATTGAAGATTGTTTGTTTTTATTGTTGAAAAGGACATGGCCTTGAATGACACAAGAACTTGGACAAATGTTGACAGCTCCTGCAGTTTAAGAAGTGTCAACTATGACAGAAGTTGTAATTGGAGAGGAAATTCCCTATTTCCTGTTCTACTTATCAAGCGATTCAAGGATAAGGCTCACTTTCGCACGGGTCTGCAAAATGTGTCAAGTTGTTCTGTATACAAAAGTTTGAATTACAGCTGTTGCCCACTTTGTTTAGTCAATGGCTTATGATTTTTCAGGTTTTCAATGTTTCAGTTAGTATAAAAGAAGATATATAATTTAATAATACACTTTAGAAATGCAGGTATGAGTAATTCAGTGGTCCCAATGTTTCTAATTATCTCTAAATGTTCTACTAAAGATTGAGAAGGAATAACTTCTTAATATTTTATTATGAATGGAAAATGGAAAACAGACTATTTGTGTGGTCCTCCCGTAGCTGTGCCCCTGTTCTACTTCTAATTTATTTTGTTATTCTGTTGCACTTCCTTCAAAATATTTCAAGAAAACATAGTATGGACGCAAAGTTATTCTTATTGTAACAGGGTGTGGCAAGCATGCTGAGTGGGTCATGAAGGATGTTCCGGAGGATCAGCGATGCAAATTTCTTAGAAAATGACCTTCACATAAGGGGTAGTGACGATCAGGCAGGTCAAGATGACCATGCATTGATGCATGAAACTTTAAGAAAAATAATTTTGCTTATTTGTTCTCATTGTAACAGGATGTGGCAAGCATGCTGAGCAGGTGATGAAGGATGTTCCCGAGGATCAGCGATGCAAGTGTCCGAGAAAGTGACCTATACATAGAGGTCAAGATGACCAGAGGGGTCAGATTGACCCAAGGCAGGTCAAGATGACCGGGCAGGTCAGCTCTAAACTTGGTCACTCCATCCAAGTGAAGCCATCATTCACAAAGTACTAATTATGGTAGCGGATATTAAAATAAATCATGTTATCGTGTTGTGTGTATATTTTGGTGAGTTCACAAGTTGCTCTTCAGTTGCGATAGAGAAATTTCTTCTTTTTTTGTGATTTTCCAGTAGGAGAATTATTAAGTACATTGTATATACACAAGCTTATTGAAATATGAATAGTAATTCATTTAATTTGTATTGCATTATTAAGATACTGGTGTGTTAGTGTCTGTGTGTGTGTCTGCGTGCATGTATGAAAAAAAGGTGTGTTTAGTGTTCTGTAGTATCTAACATTTCCCACCAATTTAAAGTTTTATTTATTATTCTAAATGAATAAAATCATTTAAACAATGACAAATATTCATTATGAATTCTTACAAAATTGGAAATTTTGTTTACTTTCTTACATTGCCATAATGTGACCGGCTATAGCAAAACCCTGTAAACCCAGTAATTTGTGTTTTGAAGAAATCGGCATTTTAAGTTCACATAATGTGTGTAAAAGACTTATGATTGTAAAATTGTTGTAAAACAATCATATCTTCGTCAATTATTGGCCAATTTGTTAGAACAAAGCATCAAATGAAAGCTTGTGATGAGGCTCTTCTAATGGTATGAAAATCTAGATTTTATTTGTACAGCTAGAAGCTATGATGTCATACAAATCTATTTTTAGAATTTCTCAATTTGAACTTCATTTTTCAAAAGAGCATACAAAAATAATGTCCAAATACCGAAAATCAATTGAATATGTTAAGTATTGGCTGAGATATGCCCATCCAAATGAATTTTATTTCAATAGACAAGTGTTATTTTGCTCTGGTTCATAACTTATTGATTTTCGGTATTTGGACATTATCTTTGATGCTCTTTCGGAAAATGAAGTTCAAATTTGAAAATTCTAATAGATTTTTTATGACGTCACACTTCACCACTCTATAGCCGGTCACGTATAATCTATTTCATCCATTTCTGTCTGGAATGTATTGGACATAAATTTGAATTGAAAAATTACTGTATTTATAATTTGTTGCATGTCTGATATATGTATACGTACATGTTTGTTTTTCGTCTATTGTCCATTGATTTCCTCAACAAATTCAAATGCAGCCTACGTTCATAATATATGGTGATTGTTTGTCTTACTTAATTTACATTTTCATATGAAAATTGCAATATGCTATGCTAATCTCTCAAATACATTTGGCAATATTTGAACATCAAATGCCCGGGGGGGTATGTCTCCATATAAAGGGGGGTACCATGCGTGACCAAGGACTTGCCAAAAGCACCCTAAACACGTATTTTCGTGGTGTAAAAAATACACCCTAAGCAAGTATGATTATCAGTAATTTGCTACCCTAAGTAAGTAATCATTTTTTTGTAAACCCCTAAGCAAGTAATAACTATTTTTGATACCCTAAGCAAGTAATACTATTTTGCTTTTATTTTTGATACCCTAAGCAAGTAATACTACAGTGAAACCCCTTTATAATGAGGTCGCTTGCAACGAGGTACCGTTTACCTCGTTATAACAGGGTTTCCATGGATCAAGCATAATGTAAATGAGTTTTTTTTTTACCTTTGGCACGATCCAGGAGCACGATATGTAACAACAATGGACCCCACGCCATGAAACTTCATGAAACAGCCATGAAACTTCACACCAATCAACATCCATTTAATAATTACTCCACAAATTAACATCGGAAATTGCCAATTGTTTTAATATTATTGTATGGGTATATTCGTGTTATGTTATTGCGTTTTGAAGGGTAATATATAAACACCCGAGGTTGTAGAATATTATATATACGGAATGCGAGCGAAGCGAGCTGGAAAATTTTAGCAATTTAACATCGGAAAATTGCCATTTGTTTCAATATTATTGTATGGGTATATTCGTGTTATGATATTGCGTTTTGAAGGGTAATATATTAACACACGAGGTTGTAGAATATTATATATATACGGAATGCGAGCGACGCGAGCTAGAAAACTTTAGCAATTTAACATCTGAAATTGCCATTTGTTTCAATATTATTGTAAGGGTATATTCGTGTTATGATATTGCGTTTTGAAGGGTAATATATAAACACCCGAGGTTGTAGAATATTATATTATACGGAATGCGAGCGAAGCGAGCTGGAAAATTTTAGCAATTTAACATCGGAAATTGCCAATTGTTTCAATATTATTGTATGGGTATATTCGTGTTATGATATTGCGTTTTGAAGGGTAATATATAAACACACGAGGTTGTAGAATATTATATATACGGAATGCGAGCGAAGCGAGCTGGAAAATTTTAGCAATCGAAAATTGCCATTTGTTTCAATATTATCTCGTGGAAAATTTTTGAAGCCGAGACCAAGAAATTTCAACATTTTTGAGCCCGAGGCCGGGTTTCTTCGCAAATTTTCGAGGCCGAGACCAGGTTAATGAGGGTCGAGACCGCTTGAAAGTGGTCTCGAGACCACTTTTAAGTGGTCTCGAGACCGGCTAAAATTTGAAAGGGGGGGGGTGTTTCAACCCCCCAACCCCCAACCCCCTGGCTACGCCTATAATTAGATGTTATACAGATATAGCTGTACAAAATAAAAGCCTTTTGCATAAATAGTCTGAAAATTTCTTTGGTAAGGTATTGGCACATGAACAAAATGTGTATTTCCTGATTCCTGAGAAAATGAGCAAGTCATCACGGGCAAGTCATAAACCTGAGTTATAATAATAACTGTAATAAGTGCACTCTGTTAAAGGGCAATGCAACTCAAGAAAAGAGTTTATATATCGTACTATTCCTGTTTATTATATATAACATTACTTCGACTCAGATTTCTGCTTTGGAAGCAGAACGGTGACTAAAACTTGTTATCGCGCTGAATCAACCCAAGTGGGACCCAAGTACATAAGCTGAATTTTGATACCCTAAACGCGTATTTCAGCAGTGTAAAAAAGATACCCTATTTCCTGATTTTCGGTGATTTCGAGACCCTAAACACGTAACGTACGTAACGTGCCTGATCGTAAAAAACGACCCTTTTTACGTGATTTCTTGGTCACGCATGGTACCCCCCTTTATATGGAGACATACCCCCCCGGGATCAAATGTCATAAAATGATAATTGTTCAAACCTTTTTCTGCAATATTCAATAATCAACATGCAGTACAGTCCTTTTGTGCCCTAATTTTGTCAATTTTTCAATGTATTTTGTATGGTAATTAATTTGTCTTTTATAAGTACTACATACATACATGTAAATGTCTTTGTAATTAAGTTCACAAGCTTGTACTTCATTTCCAATATGAATTTGTTTACAGTTTTATATAATTTCTCCAATTTATTTTTTTCCTCCATAAATATCTGTGTTGACTGTTATTTGTTTTTGTCGAATTAGTTCCAGGTAAAAATGTTCAAGGGCAAAAATTATTTTGTGGCCATATTTGCAAAATTCTGTGACTATTGATTAAAAAACAGACCAATGCAACGGTAGTATATTTAAAGGGCAATGAAACTATGGCTTTCGGCTACTATTATCATTTAGAGGGTGAACAGACATTTAATTTGATACATGACTTGGCAATTTTGGCCTACTGGATCCCATGAAATCCTTCTGTGAACATACCCAAATTTTACTAATTTTTACGGCGGCAAAAGATGATGGGAACGGCCATGTTCGTGTAACTACCCGACATGCTTCGCAAATTATGACGTCTGTGCGGACTGTCCGAACAAAAAGATCTTTTCACTGATTTGCAGACTCATCAAAGCGTCTAGAAGTATTTCAAACAATGGTTTGGTGCAGTGAAAACTATTCGATCACAGTGGTGTCTGCACTGACGTAGCAATGGCGGCCTCCTGCGTTTGCGTGAATAGTGGTGTACCCGATTGTGTTTGCACATATTTCTTCCAAAGCAGAAATCTGAGTCTGGGTAACGTTATGCGAAATGAACAAGCATATTACGATGTATAAAGTAGGATAAACTCTATTCTAGAGTTGCATTGGCCTTTAAACAAAACATTTATTATTAGATTATTTATTTCTTAACCTTCTTTGTTTGGCATGTTATACTTTTTGTGAGGCCAAATCAATCAGAAATTTGTAGAAGAAACAGTCATGCATATTGAGCTAGTTATACATGTATTATAAAGAAAAAAATAAAAAATAATTAAATTTGTTGAAGATGTAACTGAAAGTTTTGAATAGCGAGTTGCTGCATTTGATTTGCGGGTAATTGTTGTTGCACATACATGTATTTATGAGAAATTGTATTATATATCTTTAATTTCTTTATGGGTGAAGGAGAATGATTGCTGCACTTTTATTATATAATGCATTTATATGTATCACTTATATAATAAAATACACTTATAATCTAACCCCATTTAAATGTGTTTTTATTGTAATCTATCGTTCAGCAGAATCATGGAGTGGAAAAAAGCTGCAATTATTAAATAGATCTGGACCCATATTAATAAAACCGTAACAGCCTAATACAGTCAAACCTGTCTTAGTGGCCACCTGTCTTAGTGGCCACCTGTCTTAGTGGCCACCTGTCTTAGTGGCCACCTGTCTATAGCAGCCAACCTGCCTATAGTGGCCACCAAAATGATTCCCAGCAGAGGAAATACAGTGTAGTGGAACCTGTCTACAGTGGCCACTTTTCTTGTCTCCCTTGGGTGGTCACTATAAACAGGTTTGACTGTAGTTTCATGCTAAATCAGATGGGGCTTAGGTTAGCAACCATTATTTTTCTTACTTGCCAGCTAGCGTTCGCCTTTTCAATTTACTAGAGTTAAACCTAGTTTCTTTAATAGCCCTAATCCCAAATAGATTAGAATATCACAAAGCTAATAAAGGGTTTCATGCCTGTGACTTCATATGAACCCCTCGACCCTTTACATAATTACCTCAGATTTCAACGATCTCATCAAATTAAAAAGTGAAAAAGAGCAAAGAAAATGGGATTCCTCTGCAGGAATCCCATTTTCTTTGCTCTTTTTCATTTATATTAAATATTTCTGGTCAGTTTCTCTATATGTTTGAAAAAATTAAACATATAGTGACGAGTGAAAGAAATATGTGTTAGTTGGAGGTTTGCAGTTATTACTGTTCTTGACCCACCAATTATTTGCCTAATATACTGTATGTAATTTTTTCTTTAGCTGTAAAATTACTAGAACTTGATATGTGACCTTATGTGACCTCGTTTCACCGTTATTAGCTGAAATAATTAAAAAAAATATACACAAATATGAGATTCAGGATTTTGATATTTTTTGAGTGAGGATATCTTAATCTAAAATTACTGTATATACCATTTTAAAGGACTTAATTGGTTGTTTGTGGTGTAAGGTCACATATAATCAATTGTTTAGATGTCTGATACAATGTATATGACAATAAAAACAACAACACAGGAGTCGGGTATACTTGATATGATGTTAAAATCGCAGGAGCACTGTATTTTTCTCTTTCTGTACATGTACAATACAATTTGACAAATTGACCAATCCCAAGAAAGGGTCATCGCTCTCTCAGTATAAACATTTAAATGTACAAGTATGAATTTACAAGTTTGAATTTACAAGTTTGAATACAGTGGCCTCTAGTATATTTGAATAGTAACCATTAACCATACTTTGTTTACATAATGTTTTAAATTATTAAATTACTAGTACACAACAAAAATGGGGATTGAAACATTTCTTGCTTTTGCCTAGATTGGTAACTTTCAGTAAGTCTAAAAAGTCTATGTAAAAATAGTTTTGTTTTACCTTATCAAATTTGACATCAGAATTTCATACAAAATTAAAGGATTGTAAAATTAATTCTGTTTTTTTTTTTCAGGCCAGAACACATGTGTTTATACAATTTTGTGAAACAAAAATCCATACACATTCACATAAAAATGAAAGGGTTCATATGCAAAAACCGATAAAGCTATCTTTGCCATTCCAAACAAAATATTGCCTTTTAACCCCTTGACTACGTGAACAGGGTGGGTTGTGTACAAAGTCTATGGATATTTCAGAATCTCGAAGGGAACGGGTTGAATCATACCTTGATGGTTGTACATCAAGGTGTACTTTTATGAATACATGTACAATTAAAACTATCAAACTATTTCTTATTCAGCAGGTTTAATAAAAAATCTTGAATTAGTGAATATGCCTTAATATCAGTATTTGCATATGAACCCTTCAAAAGGTCAACAATTTATTCGACCATCTTTAGTGGATTAAAGTGAAAATTAACGTCTGCGAATGGATAAATTAGAATTAACTGCACACCACTCTCAAAACCAAGTATTCAAAATGGATGAATGAAGAGGGAAAATCTATGCAAAATGTAATATAAGTTTTGAATATTTGTCATAAAAATGGCAGTTGATGCAAATGGTAGTGAATGCTATCTATCACACATGATAATGATGAACATAGTTTATATGAATCTTAATCCACAAATCTTTGCAATTCAAATGGAAAAGGGGGGGATGGGTACATGCAGGTATATAAAGTAAACTTCAATAATTTAGTAACATGAGCTCATTCATGAATATCAAACAAGGAGGGGGTGATGGGGGCAAAACAACTGCAAAACCTAAGGGCTAAGATTGACTTACTTTAATAGTATTATTAATGATTCATTAAATATAATTCAATATTCAAATGTAAACTGCAATTGTAAAAAATAAATATCTCGTGAAATTTGAATTAAAAACATAATAATTAAAGCATGTTGTAGACACAATTCCAAACTTGACAGGGTTTTTGATTTAAGCTATTACCTACACTACAGTACATAAATATAATGATACTTGAACTCATCATTTGTTACATTATGTTTATATCCCATTTCTGTCATAATAATAATAATAATAATAATATATAACTATGTACAGATTTTTATAAATGTTATTTACAGTTTCACCTTCATTCTGATCTCTAACATTCATTCCCTTACACTCAATCATACACAATTATTATATGTCACGTTTTGTTACTGTGAAGTTCATAACCATTACTGATATTTTTGTACATATATGATCAACCGGAGAAAGATGGCTCCATCATTCAATACATACAATTCAATATTTCTACATGCTTCTAATAATACATGTACTTCTTATGTACATTTAAAAGATATGGAAAATATATCAATACCAATATATATTCTTGTCCTTTCCAACAATGTACAAAATTAATTGATAAATACTGACATGATCATCAAAATGTAACTAAGACAATTTATTTTGTTAAAGTCTTTGTAAAGCTTGTTATATTCCTACGCTTCAAAAACACCTACTTACAAAAATTTTAAAAAAGCAGCCTTTCACATAATCATCATCATCGACACATGTTTAAAATTGTTCAGTTTAAAATGCTATAATTGCCATATTTCAGCCGCTAATAATTGAAGAGATTTGTTAACATTTTTTGGCAAAGCTAAGCATAATTATTAAAATGTCCTCCTTTTGTGGACTTGAAGAGGTACATGTACATGCATTAAATGCATTAAATAAAAGCCTGCAATATTGCAGTGCTGTATGCTACTAAAACTAAGACGGCAATGCATTCTTTGGACAGCAATTAAAAACTAGGTATTAAAAATGGCTTGGCTAAAACCCCAACCCTAATCACTGGGCTGTGTGCATAATGCATGTACATGTACATGTAAGTAGCATTTGCTTACAAGTGTTAGCAAGGAATTGCTACTTTGTATGCATATATATATACTAGTTTACAGATTTACTTTTTTTAAGCATCAACTCCATGGCAGTATTACGGTAAAATGATCGAGTGTCCTGCATCGATCATAACTGTATAACAGTCGTCATCTATCAACGTTGGCGCAGCAGTGCAGTCAAACCTGTCTTAAGTGGCTACCTTTCTATAGCAGCCAACCTGCCTAGAGTGGCAGCAAGACAAAAATCCCCTGCAAAAAAAAAAATGTGTTTTTGAAAAGTGGTCACCCGTCTACATTGGCCACTTTTCTTGTTACCCTCAGGTGGTCACTACACACAAGTTTGACTGTACTGAAATAATTAATTCCTAATGCATTTTAGGAAATATTATAGTCATGAATGGGTTAATTCCCATGTTTGAAAAGATAATGATTTCAAACAGATTGGATAACTGGAATGACAGCCAAGGCCAACATTCTCAATAAAGGGTTTAATCTGACCCTCAATTATTTTAATCCATAGATTATATTTACCATAATGCAGATAAATTCCAAATATAATCTATGGGTTAAATTTAGTGCTTGGATGACTAGAAATTACATCACATGATAACATTTTAACCAAAGATGACATCTACCCTGCTGTTGAGAATTCTGGCCTTTGGCATCTCAGTGTTTCATCATCCAGTTTCATGTCAAACAGTCTCTTCCCTGGCGTCCCAGCGTTTAATATAAATCCCAGTTGAGGAATTCGTGTCATAGAGTGTATCATTCAGTTTTAGTGTCACACGGTCTCCTCCTAAACACTCCAAACCCCATCCTCCTCTTTCCCCTTCCTCACCAGGCTGTGTGAGGCAGGGGTGCCATCGCTCGCCCCCCGCACCAGCTTCTGGTGTCCAGCACCAAGTTTCTGGGTCCCATCCCAGTTGACAACTAGTACAATCATACAGTTAACTGTCAGACGGTCTCTTCCCAGACACTCCACACCCCATCCTCTTCTTTTCCCTTCCTCACTAGGTTGTGAGAAGCGGGGGTGCCGTCACTCGCCCTCCGCACCAGCTTCTGGTGTCCAGCACCAAGTTTTGGGGTCCCATCCCAGTTGACAACTAGACAGTACAATCATACAGTTAACTGTCAGACGGTCTCTTCCCAGACACTCCACACCCCATCTTCCTCCTTGCCTTTCCTCACCAGGCTGTGTGAGGCAGGGGTGCCATCGCTCGCCCCCCGCACCAGCTTCTGGTGTCCAGCACCAAGTTTCAGGGTCCCATCCCAGTTGACAACTAGACAGTACAATCATACAGTTAACTGTCAGACGGTCTCTTCCCAGACACTCCACACCCCATCTTCCTCCTTGCCTTTCCTCACCAGGTTGTGAGAAGCGGGGGTGCCGTCACTCGCCCTCCGCACCAGCTTCTGGTGTCCCGCACCACCTAGTTTCGGGGATCCCGCCCCCATCGACGATTGGTTCGATCTGGCTGCTTTGTTCTTGCTGTTCCCCCCTCCTCCTCCTCCTCCTGCTCCGCCTCCAGCACCCTTGCCACTTGTACCAAACAGCGTCTCCTGGAGCTGGATCAGTTGTTCGATGCCCGAGAGAGTGTCGTTGCCATGGGAACCAAGCAGAGACTCCAGGAGGTCTGGTTCCTCAGTGCTGGGGGAGGACGGGATGCTCTGGCTTCTCTGGTGAGAGATCCGGCTCTCCTGGGCCGAGCTGGTCGGTGTAAATGGGAAAGATTCAAAGAGATATCTAATCACATTCAAACAATAATCAAAGTGATCCATTAACTTTTGTCAAATTCATAACAAATCACTTGGGAGTTTTTACACTTCTCTTGTACCTTGTTGTTTGGCTTATGGTAACAGAATAATGAAATGGGTTTTGATTTTTCTAATGTCCCCCAAATTATGGATATATTTCAGATAGAATTGTAAAGCATCCAGATCACTTTCTGCTTGAAGTAAAAAGTATCTACATTTTAATAGTTAGATCGCACAAAGTATCTGAATACTCTGATAGTATCCGAATACTTTGATTTTTCATAGTTTCCAAATTTGGATACTTTGTGCGAATGAACAGGAATAAATCGGACATCAATTTTTCTTCTTTTTTACTTCGTAAACATTGTTTGTTTTTTCCTATAAAAATATCACATAACATTTGATAGAAAAATCCCACAATGATATTTGTAAATGAATGAAGTCCCAAATATCACTTTTGGAAATGTGTTAATAAAATTAATGGATCACTTTCAGACAAAATCAAATCAGAGTCAAATATCATATAGCATGATATTAAATCAAATCACATTCAAATGCAATGGTTCATAAAGTAAAAATTAAAGCAATTTTTGTAATTGCATGCCACAATCCATCAGTATTACATTGTAAGCATTTCTGTTTGTTTGTTTGTTTGTTTGTTTATTTCCAAAATCAAAGTGCAACGGGGGATTGACCCAATTCAGCGGGATTAAAAAAACAAAACCGCTGTTCTTCCT
Source organism: Echinarachnius parma (assembly GCA_037951105.1). Taxonomy (NCBI): domain Eukaryota; kingdom Metazoa; phylum Echinodermata; class Echinoidea; order Clypeasteroida; family Echinarachniidae; genus Echinarachnius; species Echinarachnius parma. The sequence continues at coordinate 128,902 of JBAMJV010004993.1, forward strand.
TGGGGTCCCACAATTAGATACAGTATATACGATTAAACGTCTATATACAATGATTGCAACTTAAATTCAAAACATACTATTTCCAAGAGTAATCAAATTCAAATTCCCTCCACAGCATGCAGCAGTCTCTGGCACACCAATATGAAATCATGCTTCAGCTTTTCTGAATAATAATTATAGACAAGCATTTACATGTATATTGCACCATCAATCAAGAAATTCTATTCCGAGGAGCATTATACTGTACAGTAAGGCTGAGTCGGTTCGGTCGGTCACACCGGTTCCGGACCGGCGTACCGATGAAAAGTATACTCGGTAGAATCACGCAAGAATCAAGAAAAATACAATGTTTTAGGCTTATATTTCTCTTTTTATATATCAATATGAACGCTGTTAAAACCAAACGATCTAGTTCTAGTCTCAATTTACTTCAGGAAAATGTACTTTTCGTGCGAAACTGAGGTAATTCTGAATATTCTGTAACTATATTTCCATAAAGATTGTTATTTTCATTAATCAATTAAAGCATCAATATTTGTAATATCATTGGCATAGTAAAACAGAAATATAAGCCTAAAACACTGCGTTTTTGCTGATGCTTGCTTTATTCTACCGAGTTACGGTCCGGTCTGGAGACCGGAGAAAATGTTTCCGTTGCCTTCATCGGTACACCAGGTCCTGACCGGTGCAACACCGTCAGGGTCTGGTGCAAGAAATAACAGACATGACTCGGGCTTACTGTACAGTATAGGTCTCTAACTCATTGTGCAGAATATATACCAACATTTTGAAGACAAAATTAAATCCCTCTCTGTTTAATAATCATAACAGCAATACCTTGTTAGGTTGGTTGGTGTGGAGGCACCCTGCCTGGTAGGCTTGGTGGATCTAGGCGTCACACGGCGAGGTATCATGGATCGACCATTCCTTTGTGAATCTAGTGATAAAAAGAAACATTGTAAAAAAACATTATAACATTTGTACATGCTTCAGCTTAGAATACTAGTAGTCTGGGCATATAGACCTAGTAAAGCCCCACTGGACCAGTGTCACAAAAAATATCTTTGGGGCACAGAATTTCTTATTATCAATATTTCCTGCCTGACCAGGCAACCAAATTAAAGTTCAACATTTAGTGTTTTTCTTAATTTGGAGGCAAGCATATTCTGATTTCTGGCCACCAGGAAACAAAATGGACAACCTAGTGTATATAAAAACATTATGCCTCCCGCCACTTCACAATGCAGGTATAAAGAGAAATTGTGTGTGGAGCAGTACGCCTACAGTGACACCTTGTTATAATGAGCAAGTTGGGTCCATTGAATTTACCTTGTTATATCAGATATATTGTTTTTTACTGTATCTTAATTGATGCTGTAACGCTGGGTGATCCTTACAGACAGGTTTAACATTCTACATGATAATGCTGTAACAAAGACGTTAGTATGGAACCAATGCATGGCCAGCCAGAAGGATGACAGGTAACCCCAGAACACAATAATGCCTCTTCATGGCGCGATGGAGGTATAAAGACAAAATTGTGTGTGGAGCACAGTACCTGCATTGATGAGGTCCAGATGGTCCTGGTTCCTTGCCTGGTTCCTGGCCATTGCAGCAGCTTTATTGCTGGTCTTACTGCGGTCCAGACTCTTGCTGCGTCTGGTCTTCTTGACTCCTGGTCCCGGAGGCTTCTCACCAATCATGTCAAGAGCTGGGGAGCTGATGCCGCGGAAGTCCGCAAAGTACTCGTCAGCTTCTGCGGGTGCAAACAAATACATATCGTTGGGGGAGAGTTAGAAGGGCATTAGGTAAATTTTTGGCTAAATTGAGTTGCGCATACCATCTTGTACGCGTTGTCTCCTTTATGTGATGCAAAATCTTCAGGTAATAATTATGCCTAATTTGGGGAATATACTTCCAAATAAAAAAGAGCGGTACATATGGTTTTGATTTTGCTTCTTTATTTCTCTTTCTGAAATCTTTCTTCTTTATGTTTCACTGTTTTCTACACTGATCTAAATAAATTCATAGTAACATGACGAAATTCAATTAAATATTTAATATTTTAACTTCCAACACTTTGTTCACCCATTAGGTTTACATAGTTTAAAACATTCTAAAACTGACATCAAATTTTGAATGATAGATTCGAATACCGCCCCATGGACAAACTATAAGGAGAGTTACTGTTACATGAGTGGGCTTTTTCAGACCTTCCCAGGAATTGGGGGGGGGGGGGTTTCAGTACCTTGCTCAGATAGAGGGCATCCTGGCAGAAATGCTCTGTGCAGTAGGACATAGAGGGCAGTGCTGGCGGCCATGTTTTGTTGTTGTAGGTGTGCGGATGAGGATGGGGGGCCCGCTCGGTGGAATGTGTCCTCAATGTGTGGTGCCAGGCTGTAGTTCCACAGCAAACACAGCCATCTGCAAATGATTTATAAGAAATACATGTACATCGTGAAAAGAAATTCTACTTGGAATCGACTCAATGATTTGGAAAACAAAAAACCCATTTCATTAATCTTTTACCATACCAGAACAACAAGGTACAAAAGAATTGCGATTGCTCAAAATAATATATGATTCGGGTTGAATTTGACAAAGTTAATTGATCACTTCAACTGAGAATTAAATTTAATCAGCTACTGAGTATTTAGACCAATAACTCCAAGTGAAAATGATTTTGGTTGAATTTGACAAAGTAAATAGATCACTTTAACTGAGGATTATAATTAAATCAGCTACTTTAGCATTTGGAGTTGGACCAATTATTCAATGTGAAACCAAATTACCTGAGCACTGATCCTGGAGCATCACCGTTAATAGGGCAAGCAAAGAACTGTTTGGGTCCTGTGCTGAACTCGGGCATCGACAGCTTTGCTAGAGCCTCGTTGAGGCGCCGCCAGATGCCGCACATCCACCGCAGCACACGCATGGTCTGCCCGTCACTAGAGGGCACCATGCCGTCCAGCTCGTGCAGCAGGCGTCGAAGCAGGAAGCGTGGCAGTACGCTCCGGTACGGCTCCTGGTCCCAGTCGATGCGAATCCAGCGGAACAGCTGCTGCACGGACAGGTCGGTGCCAGGCCTGCAAAGAAAATATGTACACCATAATATATTATCATCATCATCATCATCATCATCATCACCATCATCATCACCATCTTCATTGTCATCATCGTCATCATCATCATTGTCATTGTCATCGTTGTCATCCTCGTCATCATAGCTGGAGCACTATAAATGTAATTTGTTACACACACAATGTTCTTGTAAGTGCATGTTCAATTGGAAAAATATCCCACTGAAGCAACAACATTAAACAAAATTATTGCAACATCCTGGACTGAATCAATTTCATAAATTGATTACCGATACGAATATAATACTTTAACTAATATACCTACATGTACAATGTATCAATATTGATAGGATATTTGGACAGGCTTTTATGATGTTCTAGATTATAGTGCTTTTTACTTATTATATTTGAGTTTGATTTTATTCTAGCATATACATGTATTGTTTACTAGAGAAAAACAAAAAACAAACAAAGACTACATCAGAAGTCGGCTTACCCAGCTCTGTCAACTGTGCCGATGATGATGCTCCTCTCGTGAAGGGTGAACGTTGCCGTGCTGGATAAGCTGGGCAGCCTGATGTACCGTTGCTCACTCCTGCTCTCCAGGAGGGGCATCAGATCACCAAGGAGACTGGCCACGCCCACCTTGTCCAGTCCGTCGAGCACCAGAATGTGGACTGCCTTGCTGTTGGTCACATGAGGCTTGCCCACACTCGATTGGACCAGCAAACCTGTCGTAAAGGAAAATGTCCAGCAAAACATAAGATAGTATGTAGTTTCACCCTGAATATCATAAGAGAGTCCTTGTAAATCTTCATAGAGTTCTATGCAATAAAAACATTAGAGTCTCTTTTAAGCCATTGCCTATGGGAACCTGGTGGTTCCTGTATTATCTCTTCGAAAATTGCAAAATCTAGCAGGGAACAGGGTAAGGAAGATAGCAAATTGGCAACTTCACAACAAACTACTTTAGATCTTTCGGTATTTTTTTCATTTAAAAAACTAAAAACGTTCTACCTATTTTGGTGTCAAAAGTCAAAAGCAAATAATTGCGGAGTTGCCGATTTGTGGACAAAAATCAACTTTGCCTATAAAAAATTAAAATTAAATAAAAAGTGCAAAGTAACATGGGGTTTGCCAGGAATCAAACCTGAGACCTCTGGATTCCTCGACAGGTACTCTAACCATTGCACTAGGCTCTATTCATGGTAGTCAATCCCAGAAACCCCTTTCAATGCTTATAGAATTGTTATAGAAATAATTATTGTCTATATGAATGTTTTTAAAAAGCCCACAAGGCCACGAGGCCCTACTGATGGTGGCCGTTATAGGTTATTCCTAGAAACTCCTTTCAATGTTCGTCTTATAAAAAAATTATTATTGTCTTTCTAGATATACATGTATTCAAATGAAATTTATTGCAAATAAAATCAAGATCCAGTTGAACTATTTAAAAAGTCTCACCTTTGCTGAGGAGAAGTTTACAGAGATCTTTGTGTGAGAAGGCAGCGTTGAGAGATACGTATGTCATGTCGCAGTCTATCCTGTCGTACTTGTTCTTGGCCTGATTCACAGAAAAAAAACAATCTTTTAACTCATTGTCTATGTGAACCTTATTCGAACCTATATTAAGTCTATGGGGATTTCTTAATCTAGTATTATGGAACAAGTTAAAGGGTACCACCACCCAAAAATAATATTCTTATAAATGAAAGGTAACATCTTTAGTATTCCATTCCATCAATTAGTTCGCACAAATATGTTTCCAGAAAAAAATATATAATTGAAAAACGCATCACCATTCTAAAGCATGCATTCATGCGGTCTGAATTGCGAAGACTAATGTGTGCAGAGCGAACGAATCGCCCGGGATTATATTGTTTCCAAACGTACGCGTGAATAGCATTGGCGCACTCGCAAATGTTGGCCCGTATGGAACCAGGAAATAGTAGTGGTTCCGTAAGTGGTGAAAATGTATTGCTTTGTTTATGAATTACACAACCCTTTGCAAAATGTTTGGTATCTATTTGATATCACAAAACGGTACCAAAACATATTATTATGTGTTGTTCTTTGCCTGGTGGTCCCCTTTAATTTACCCAAGATCTACATTTTTGAACGATAAAGTCATGTATAAAAGTGGTTATTTTTATGCCATTCATACTTCATGCTGAGACACACAAAATTAAATTTGCAATCAAATGTGAAATGTCACTTGAATATTAATGAACCAACTTGATTTTGATCAATATTGTTTGAATATGATTTACATCAATTTACATTTAATAGTACAGATTCATGTTTTGGGGGTAAAGTAGATCTTGAAATAGGGACAAATTTTCATGAATCAAAATATTCTACAAGTGTATGTATAAATTAGATTTTTCATATTCCAAAACTATTGCAACATTAAAGTAAGATTTTGCATATTGAAAACATTGCGAGGACAAACACCCAAAATAGATTAAAACGTAACTGATAAATATGTGAGTCATATAGAGCCAAGATTTCAATCAGTGAAAAAAATACAGGGGGCTCGGGGCGAATTCGCCTCCGAAATGCCAAAAAGAGCCCCCAAAAAGCATAAAAGAGCCCCCCAAATTTGCATCTATAGAGAATCCTAGCAGGATCTTCATCAGGGTAAACAAAATACAGTTACTACAAAGAGACTACGGACTGTTATATCTGTTAAATACACGAGAACAATCCAATGAAACCAGAAGATTTTTTTCAGGGACATGCTCAGAAACATGACCATCAAAATATTGGGGAGAAAAAGTAGAATCTTCAAATGAAAAGTCGTGATCATACCATTAAGTTAATTTTGAAATTAAGCTTCCATCATAATAATACAAAATATTATCTTTTAACTGCTAACTTACTGATTTTGCATCAAGACGTAGTTTTGGAGATACATGTACATAAAAACTATCACATATCTTCCTATTATTTTCATTGCTTTTCAGCAGGTAAACTCGCAATTATCTCAAATTTGTAAAAATGTCTTCTTTTTTTTTGCATATACTCTACATGTATGTATAAAACCTTCAAATTAATCCTTACCTGAAGGAAGTTAGCCAGTTTGACTGCAAGTCTGGACTTGCCAGAGCCTGGAGACCCGTACAACAGAACTCTCTTGTACTGATTGATCTGAAAACAAGACCACAAGAAATTATGTTTTAATTTAGTAGTCAAATTATATTAATAAATTAACTAATTTTCATACATGTACTGTACGTACACAAACACAACAAATACATCAAACCTAACAAAAACAAATGAAAATTAGCAACGAAAATATGGTTAATGTTTGAAATAAAAAAATAAAAACACTTACAAGTCGGACGTAATTCTGGAGTGTTTGCAGCGGCACAAATGACTCAAAGGTCAGCTGGTCTAGGCGGCCATTTTGGTTGCCATGGAGCTTGATAACAATATCCGAGGTGAGGCTGAAGATCTCATGGGGCAGCATGGAAGGAGACTCGCCCACTGACCAATGGAGGTTGCCTGGCAAAACAAAAAAAACAGTTCACAATACAATAAAACTAATATAATAACGATAGCAAAATTATTATCTATATAAAAACCATGAAAATATTGACAATGATGATGATAATAATTATAATAATAATAATAATGATAATTGTATATAGTGGGTATGGGTAGTTGATTGGTTTGCGAAGATGAGTAGTGGGTGTAACGGTTAGTTTTGCATATATATACAAGCTAAAGGAGTTTGGTCCAGAAGAAGTCTGAGCAGTGCATGGGGGAGGGGGGGGGGGGGGGGGGAGGGTGGGGGAGATTTAACCATATTCTGATAGGAACCAGTTTCTTCTACATGTATGTTGCCATGTGGATTTGTGTTTGGCTCGGAGGATGAGAATTCATGTCCTGTTTGTGGTGATAATGTGGCATTTTTTACAAGAGCACAACTGAAACCAAATCTATAAACCAGGCAGTTAACATTTCTTTAAATCATTGGACCAAGATTATCATTAGGTTTCAATGATTAGATGCAGATCCAAGTTTCTGACATCTTGACCATTATTCTAAAGTTTCTTTAAAGCCAAATAACAGTATTGGGAAAGTTACCGAAAACATCTATATTTTCAGTATTGTTGACTAAGTATAAAAAAGGGCTTACATGTATGTTGTAGAATCCGCACCTTAGTAATGTTAAATGCAGAAATATCAGAAATTCAATGCAGGCCAGTGAAATTTGGCCTAAATTCACCGCCTGTTTGCACCGTGCCGCTAGCTCTGGGCTGGAGATATCGACAAGCCCGCATACCGTGAACATGGTGCGCTAGCATAGTCTTTTGCACGCAGTGTATATGCGGTACTGCACAAGGTTGAATCGAACTGTGTCAATTAGTCAATTTCAAAGCAGTTTTTGTCCAAATCGTTACATTAACATCTAAGTTATATGATATATTCTTTTACGGCTGTGGTACATGTAGGTGATGAAAGCATATTTTTCATTTTATGTGTGTGGGGTGTTTCCCAATACTGTTATTTGGCTTTAACCTATTGCCTACAGAAACCTGGTGGGTCCTGTATTAAGTCTTTGGGGGTTAACAAATTTAGTAGGGAACAGCTAGTTACATGTAGTAGTAAAATTGAATTACACAAAACTAATGCAAACAGAAACCACTTATACTCTGTTTATGTCTATATGGGAGTTTATATTACAATATTTAGTAGGGAACGATCTATTCACCCACTGCCTATAGGAAACTGGCACATTCTGTATTAACTCTATACTTAGGATAAACTTAAGCATTGATTCAAGGGGACGATTATCACTTAAAATGGATGCTAAAATCGACTCCACCCCACAGATTAATAAATGTTAGGTTTGAGCGATCGAACCTGCAACATAGCTGTGGATGCTGTTGACTCCTAGTCCAAAGTCTATATTTTCTGGTGAGTTCTCATCCACTAAAGGCTGCTCTCCGCTTGGGCTTGGTAATTCACTGTCAGTATCAGGTAGCTGGAATGGAAAAAAAAAAATACAATTGTAAGTTTCCTTGAAACATGAATTTAAACAAAATGAGACAAATGTGGCAGTCTGCGCCGTGCGAGTAGCAGGTATACATGTATATATACCATGCGGCTACCTTGCGCCTGTCTTGTTATTTGTCAAAAACCTACGGCCGCCGCAGGGACGCCCTAAGGCGACCGTGCATCATCACGGCTTCACTACGGCTGCCGTGGCAAATGTGACTGAGGTATTACCCATCACCTTGTTGTATCACGAAGAGACAGCATACCTTACAGCTATTGGCCGTTACAGCTCCGGTCGCCCGGTCAAACAAGGTCAACCACAAACCATCTGCCCACTTTACACTCATCCTCCTCTTTCATCCCATCATCCTCTTCCATACCATCTCCCTCCCATCTTTTTCACATCATCCCCTCACCCCAATGAATCATAAAGATACTGCATACCTTACAGCTGTTGGCCAGTACAGCGCCAATGGCCTGGTCAAACAAGGCCCAGGTCATGCCGACTTGGGTGGAGAGCTGACCAATCACGATCTGGCTAGCTTCATCCTTCTGACCCAGCAGGTGGGGTGAAAGGTCATTGGAGGGCGTTGCACTCTGGCTCACGTCAACGATGATGCGTACTGTCTTGCCCTCAGCTAAAAATGAAAAAAGTTTGAAGATGGCTTTATAACAATACATGAAAACAACTAGCTTTAGTTAGATGCGTTTTTTCAAAAGACCTTGATTTTTTTATATATTAAAAAACAGTAACGTGTTACAACAAAACAGGTGGTTAATTGTTAAACCAAAATGATGTGTTCATTTACCTTTCTTTTTAATACAGGTACATGTAGGCCTATATTTGAAACATGAACCTTTAATTGGAGCCAATATACATTCATATTTTTAATAAACAATGGACAGAAAAACACTAATTGTGTATCGAATAAGTACTAAGAAAAAAAATTGTGCAAAACATGTTTTCTTTGGTGTGTGTAAAATTGGTTAACTGAAAACTTACAATCCCTATTATTGGTTTTGACATTTGACATAAGAAAGTCGGTTACAAACGAGTTAAAAACTTTTTCAGTATATCACATCACTACACCGAATAAAACACTTACTGATACTGCTGAGGAATTCCTTGCATGAATCTGTGGCGACGTCTTGTGGTGTGCGCCCTCTCCTGTCTGGTATAGTTAAGTGGACTCCGCCATACTGATGGAGGGCGACCAGCATCTCCTGTTGAGGGACAAAACACAATTAAAATATTCTGTTATTACACTACTCCAATGTCTAATGGACAGCACAAAATCATTTGTATCTAATTTATTTATATGTGTACCAGTTTCTACTAGAACTACTTTATCGAATGCCTGGTATAGTCAAGTGGACTCTACCATACTGATGGAGGGTGATCACCATCTCCTGTTGAGGGACAAATCACAATTATACTAATCTGTTATCACACTACTCCAATGTCTAATGGACAGCACAAAAGCATTTATATCTAATTTATTTATGTTAAATGTACCAGTTTCTACTAAAAACTGCTTTTATATATTATAGAATGACTGATATGGTCAAGTGGACTCCAGCATACTGATGGAGGGTAACCAACACCTCACGTTGAGGAGGGACAAAACATAGCCATATCTAAATGTTACTAAATGTTTGTAGAAGCCACAATTTGATTTGTTTACTAGTTAAATTATGATATTTGTTGTAGATATAAGTTTAAATGTAAAGTGTTGATATTGAATATATTGTTTTGTCATTTAAAGCACGAAGAGAAAACCTCTGGTTTGAAATGCGCTATAGAAGAGACATTTATTATTATTATTATTATTATTATTAATATAATTTTGTTGTTATTCTAGTGCACTGCAATAATAATATCAATTTCGAATGTTTTGTGTAGAACCAATTTACATGAATAATTAATCATTTATTTTGTATATCAAACTGAATGACTGTACAAATTTAAACCCACATCAGTGGAAAATACATTAACAAAATACATGCACACACAAAATATACACCAATGGGGAAGATAAGAGAGAGAGAGGGGAAGAAGGGGTAAGGGGTACAGAGGGAAGAGGAAGACACAGAATATAACTGTCGCCCATGGGCCGACTAGCCTTATGTAAAAGGCGGATTCAGGAAATTTGCCTTAGTAATCAACTTATAGCCGTAAATTGCATTAGAAGCTGATCATATTTTTCACCATCTCGCCCTAGCTGCTCTAGGGCTGTATGCATTTCTTATCTTTATGCAATTGAGCATGAAACGATTCAATGACTAGGAATTCTAAATGGGGTCATTGGAGGTTTTGAACCAGAATTTTGTAAAATATATATGTGTATATTATGCTTGAATCTTTGAATTAGATTTGCAGAAAGTTTGTGTGTTCAGGGGGGTGAATGAATGTACATGTAGATCAAGCCCCCCCCCCCCCCCCCCCCCCGCCCCTGAATGGATCTATGTCAGTAGCTTGAGTGCAAACATGCTTCCTTTTAAGAAGTAATTTTCTTAATTTTGTTATTTTTTATTAACTCTTTCATAACAAATATTAAGGCTCTAAATACATTCATGTGCCCCCAAATCAATCAGTAAATTTAATACAAGTGAAGTATTAAGGATACAATATTTTAATTCTTCTTTTTAAAAAGCTTGGCCTTCCACTTTTTTTTTATTACACCACAGTAGAATGTAGGGTAAGAAACTGCTTGAAATGTAAAAAGGAATGTAGACATTAGTACCATCAGACATCCGGATACTAGAGGTAGTTTATGTAAAGGAAGATCTCCTAATTGACGGGGAGAACCTTGGGCTAACTAAGATTAACAGTGCTAATGAATTGAATCTGCTTGAGGAATTCTAAATATAACGAGATTAACCCCTGCCCCAGCAGTTCTATTGGTGATTAACAGAACATCCTGCACAAGCTACATATATCAAATGCTTTGGTGTTAGTTGTCGATGGTTGTTGTTGGTCATTTTTGGTTACTGTCTATTGATGTTCTTGGTTTTTTATGGTCGTTTCATTGATTGTTGGTTGTTTTTTATTGTTGGTTCTTTATGTACATTATGGTGGTTGTTGGTTGCTGTTGGTTGTCATTCGTTGTGAGTTGTTGTTCGACATTGTTTTTAGTTGTTGATTGGTGATTGAGATTCTTAAAGATGAATAACAGTTTTGGGAAAGTTACAGAAAACATTTATAATTGATCAATATTGTTGAATAAGTATCTAAAAAGGGCTTGTGTGGTAAAATCCGAACCTAACGATGCGTTAAATGCAGAAATATCGGAAGAAATCCAATACCCGCCCGTGAAATGTATAAATCCACCGCCCGTTCACGCCGCTAGCGCTGGACTGGAGATATCGACAAGCTGGGGACTAGTCCGTATAACGAACGCACGTGGTCAAATTGCACGTAGCGTATGCGTGATAATTTACCAAATATATCAATTAGTAGGCGGTTTCCAGGCAAAATTTGTATCATCCCGTATTAGTAAAAACATATTCTTTCACATGATTGGTAATAAGAGCTTCCATTTCATTTTTTGTGAGTGGAGCGTTTCCAAAACTGGCATATACCTTTAACTTTATTATGATAATGATTTAATTACCTTCTGTCCAGTGATGTGTGGTAGAGTCCATCCATCATGGTCCATGGCATTGAAGAGATCAGGAAGATTCGTTGTGGTTATGTGGATTGATGTTGGACATTATTGTTGGTTGTGATTCTTAATGGTATTATCAACATTAAATACTTACTTGTATGTTACTATTATCAATGAGGAATCCGCAATCTTAGAAAACTCTGCTTTTCAGTGGTCCCTCCATTTCCAATAAATGTACTTGTGCAATTATTCTAATGATCATATTAGAAAAATATTGTAATTTTTGTATTTTGGTTAATGATTATATACGACTTGTATATATTGTTGGAAACAGAAATAAGCTTGAATTGAATTTTATTGAATTTAAGTTACCTTTTGTCCTGTGGATGCCAGGATGTGTGGTAGAGTCCATCCGTCGTGGTCCATGGCGTTGAGTAGATCAGGAGGGACGGGCTGGGGCAGGGATTCCTGGTTGATCTGAGACAAGATCTGGATGTCTGGTTGTTCGCCTGATGGAGTGTGGTAGAGCAACACACGCAGACAGCTCATCTGGCCGTACCGAGCCGCCGTGTGAAATGGTGTCCATCCAATCTGATAGAGCAAGTCGACATTTGTAATCTTATTAATGTAGCCTTATTATAGTTCTTTAAAATGATATTTTCAGGCCAGTTGTTGTTGTTGTTGAAAACATTATGATGGGTTTATTTATGCAACAAAGGATAAAGATTCTTATCTATAACTAATAAAAGATAATTGTGATTAAATCTACTGAAAAAATAAAATAAGAAAATGGGTAATACCTTTATTTAGAGCTCCAACAATCTATCTCGACATGCAGTGAAAAGTAATCTTTACAAAATGTTTCATATGCTCTATTTAAAAAATGTTGATACTTGTGTTCATCAGTTAGTGCATATAAACTCATAATATAAGTTCTGTGACTTACATTTGAGATAAAGTCCCTGGTTGCACCATGGTCGACAGGGGTTTAATGTACAAGGAATGGCGGGCGGCTGCGCGGCCCAGTGTATGGGGTGCCATCCCTGACAATTTCAGGGGATGGGTTGACTGTACCAAATGCCTGAGAGCCTATGAATGTTCCTTTGTTTGATGATCAATGCAACTTCAATGTGTATGCTTCATATACTTGCTAGGGAGAAATATTCCAACTTACATTATTGATGCAGTTCCTTGTGGCGCCGTGGTCGAGGAGTGGTTTGATGCATGCAGCATTGCCGGTGGCTGCGGCCCAGTGTATGGGGTGCCACCCCTGGCAATCTCGGGGGGTCGGGTTGCAACCGTGCTCAAGCAGAAATTTCACACACCTGATGGGAGGGTAAATAGAATATGATGATTGAATTACATTTTGCCATTTTTCCATGAATTCAAATTTGTATTTGTGGATGTACATTATTTCTTATGTATTTTTCTAATTCACCTAAATTGCTTACTTCGATCCTAGAAAAAGCCTTATTTACTAATGGTATTATACATGTGTATGCATTAACTTTTAATAAACACATATTGTACAACACAATATATTCTTTATCAAAATAGGTACACACTTTTCTTAATTGATTGAAATTACAAGAACATTCAACTCCTCATCATTTGAAGAGGCGTATTAGAATTGTTTGTGAGTTTATCTTAAATAATTACATGAATTGACCTGGGCTAGCATTGGTACATTTTCCATTTACATTTCCCTTTGTTGATATAATGTAGGTTCTCGGTTTATTCATGCCTACACCTTCTCTTGGTCTTACATCAGGCTAAAATGCAGTGAACATTACAGCCTACTGTATTTAAATAACATGCAAACAAATCTTTTGCTCCATGTTTGTTTTCTCAAATGCCCATTTATTCCGCCTAATGCATCCATGGCTCAATTTCCTTCATCATTGCATGGTTGATATCTCTCTACCCCAATGTCTAAAACTCCAGCCATCTAACCCAGCCTCCCATTTTAATCAATTGATTAGCAATCAATTGCTAGGTAGACGTCAACACAGTTGAGTGGCATGGGTTATGTATTCCTTTATTTTGTAAAAGATTTCCCCCTTATATTTCGTTTAAGTTTTTAATTGAATAATTGGGGGGGGGGGAGGCATGTGTTCCCTAACCCCACTGGCAATATGGCACTGCGTAAAGTGCAGTAGCACCTATGCTGAAAAACAGGTATATGTAGTGATCACCCTCCATTCATAGTTTGCATTTGGTGTACAATGCAGAGGCAGGAGGGGGGGGGGGCTAGGGGTTGCAGCCCCATTTATATTGAAGAAACACCATTTTGGGGGAAATCTGCTAATTTTAGGGGCAAAACGGTTAAAAAAATTTAAGACAGGACTGATGACAAGATGGATAACTTTACTAGGGGAAGGACCTCAGCCCCCAGGAATTGAATGAAACTTGGCCTGTAATTCCATGTGAGATTCACCCATATTTGCCTCTTGACAAACATGAATGTGAATTACACTCAAATGAAGGGAGTCGATAAATATTGACTGGGGAATTTCAGCTAATTAAGGAGGTCGATGAAAAGGGATTATTAATCATTTTGATTGTCTGACTTTCTAAAAATGGAATCAGTCGATACATTTACAAGTCATCCCCAGCTGAATTATGATAAATTGTCAATAGAAACAAATAATAAATTTGTGGTGGGATGCCATGGCAGCATACTTTATATGAATCCTTTAAATATTATCACAGTGTGTAGTAAAAAAAAAACTAGAGGTTTACCAACGATCTTCTCATATCCATATATACACATATTTTAAAACAACAAAAGATAAACTCACTGAATCTGTGGCATTCTTACAACAAA